>JAUZST010006574.1:0-14751 GCA_034779995.1 Parotocinclus haroldoi
ACACACACACACACACACACACACACACACACACACACACACACACACACACACACACACACACTCACACACACACAAACACACACACACACACACACACAAACACCTCTCACGCACACCACACTGCGTGTCTGTCTCACTTACCTTTGTGGGGACGTCACATGGACATAATGATTACTGTCCGTTGCACTATCCAGACAAGAACTTTGCATTGACATAATGATTACTTTAGATAATTAATGCTATACCTACCCCAAGCCCCAACCTCTAATCTCAGGACCCTAATTTGGATCTTTTCACTCTTTTTGTTTTTTCAAAAGAAAGGTGTATCTATAAGTAATTTTTCTTATGGAGACCTGTAACATGTTTCCACATGGTAAAAATGTCTAATCTTTCTATCTACATTTGGTCCCAGTAATGTAATAAATAAACAGCACATATGCATACACACTCCTACTGATTGGATCTCCTCTGGATATGCATTCTCTTATTGAGAAATATCTATATTTGCCAAAATGCAATATTTATGTTGTATCCCACGATGCTACCAACACCACATCCATGTAACATATAACATCAGTAAACATGTTTAGCTCAAACAATAAGTCATTGTATATATTTATATCTGTAAGAACATGTGCAGTTGTAGAAACCCAAACACACTCCTTCGTGGTGTTATGCCTGTGCATATTGAGAATGAGTATTGATCTCTGTTGGGACTCAGCCTCAGTCTTTCATAGCCTGCTGTATCTGATCTCTATTCTTCACACAATAGTAGATCTGGGCTTTAGTAACATGAAATGTCAAACTCACATCATTCTTACCCTCCTTTTTCTGTCCTATCTATAATATTCCCTTACTTTGAATATCCCTCTGCCCTTCTCCGTCTGTGTGTTTGTCTCAGAAAGAATTTATACTAGGCCAGAAATAACTACAATCTCTATGGAAACAGAATGAAAGAGAAACCCTGTTCTTGTCTCACATAAACGTGGTCCTCGTAAATATGCGATCAAAGTCATTCCATAAGACACAGAGAATTATTTACAGGTTAATAAAAAGCAAGCTAAATGGCAATCAAGCTTTAGCACTTAGGTCTATGCATTATGGGAAACAGTGACACACATGTCCAGTAGCTGGAGATGTGGGAGTGCTAAATGGATGCTGTAGGCAGAGCATATTGGTGTTAACATGCTTTATTGTATTTTTATTCAAATATATCCAAAGCCATCCATGTACACAGCAAGCACAGCTGATGTATGTGTGTACAAATGACCTCAGAGTCCAGGCTGTGAACATGTACCACTCATACCCTCTCACTCCAGGCAACCAGTGAGGTCACCAAATGTCCAGTGAGGTCTTGGGGTTTATTTGATTTTGCCTGGATGGTCAGTTCAGGGAGCAAGCATTCACTCTTATCTCAAGGAACAAGCTGGCATTCACAAAGGGGATTAAATAGATCTGCTAATACAAGAAGATAAAACACGATGCACTGACCTGCTCAGCAGCACGAACCAATGAAAGGCCATCCTAGTGTCTATGAGTATTCCAAATAGCCAATTGGAACAAAGACAGGGAGAGATGGACAGCGTAGCAGAGGCGGGATCTGTTTGCTGTGGTAAGTCAATTAGAAATATATTGGTGCCATGTAAGCAAAAGGGAATGAGAATAGGACTGAGCAAACTTGTCCTTTACAGACAGGCAAATCAAACATGTCAAAAACTCCAACATTTTTGTTCTAATGTAACCTGTAATCCACACCTGCAGTTACCATGAGCAGTACAGTTGTTACACTGTTTACATACTTGTCTTAATGTCCACTCGATCAATATGTTTCAGTATTAGGGTGCTTTTGAAACCAGCACCTGAGCACATTAGTTAAACCTCCAAAACATCTCCTATTCCATCCAAAAGTGAGTAATTAGCAAATAAAGTGCTGCCATAAATATTATAACAAATTACAATAACTATAACGACTATAGCATAGATTGCTTTGTCACTCAGTACAAAGTACAGCTTTGTCTCTTATGTACTATGAACCTAAAATCACAAACAACTAGGAGCATATATTGTTTCCCTTTAATCTATTTTTGCATCCACATATATTTTAAACCTGATAAAGGAACACATTTGAATGAATGTGTTATTTTATGAAAAACCCAAACTGACAATGATATGTCATGTGTAATGTAAAACAATATACGATAAAGAAACGAAGCACAAAAAGAACAGTATTCTTCTGAGGATTTACTATATTTTACAATGCAACACACTGTAAGTCATAAAAAAAATGCATTCAATGATTAACTAGAGTAGCAGGGTGGCTCGGTGGGGCTCGGTGACCGGTGCCTCACAGCAAGAAGCAAGAAGGTCCAGGGTTCAATCTAAAGATTAAGCAGCTACTTTCTGTACTTTTCTGGGTACTTTCTGTGTGGAGTCATGTGTCTGCGTTTGACAGTCCACAAGTCCAAAGTACAAAGAAATGCCTGTTAAGTTAATTGGTGTCTCTAAAGTGGAATGTGGTGGCCTAGTGGTTAACATACTGGCCTATGGACCAAAGGTGGTATTGTGGGTTCAAATACCACCTTTGCCACAGTTGGGTTCCCTGAGCAAGGCCCTTAATTAACAGTTGCTTATATTGTAAGACTGTATTAATTGTATTGTAATTCGCTCTGGATAAGGGTGTCTGCTAAATGTAAATGTATGAGGCCCTTAGTGTGTGACTGTGTATGTGTGTGTGTGTGCCCTACGATAAGATGAATGGATGGATGAATGATTAACAAATACAATAATACCAAGTAAGTATTTTTACTACATACAGAAATTAATACGTTTGTCTATTGTCAGTATCAGAAGTCTACTGATGGACTGGCCTATCCTATCCACTGCATTTGGCTATATATTTACATAGACATCACACAGAATGTTATCTATTGCCATACATCGACAAAAGTGAGAAATACATCTCTATTTTCATTTTCCCCATATGCATGCATATTTCAATTAAAGCATGAAGACATTTGCATTAATAGTAACTGCCACGTTTATTCACTGAATTGACTCTAGTGTTCCCGACTTTAACATCAGTTCACATAATCTGTTGATATGGTGAAAGTATTAAGTGTTTCCAAAAAGTGGATATGGTATTGAGAGAAGTGTGAAAACAATTATAAAAAACTGAATTACGCTTCTGAATTGACCGAATTTTCATTTCGCTGTATATTGTACTTGCTACAATTGCAATTACAATTGCTACAATTTATATGTGACAAATAAATCTTGACTTGACTAATATCTACACACATTCCCATACAGTGAAAAGTACAGAAACACATTTACTAGATCTGTTTTTTCTGTGTGTGATTGATGTGGGATTTTAGAAAAATGCTTGATATTTTCGATAGAAGTGCCAAAAAGCAGACTGGGGGAAAAGGGCTCAACCCAGTGTGGGTGTGTGAGTGGGTGGGTGTATATTTGTACATAACAGTACTATACAATTGCACACAGCTGCAGACAGTTAAACTAGTGACTTTCACAGAAAAAAGTCAAATGTTTATGAGTCATTCACAATAAATAAGTACTAAGCTTAAGTCTTAACTGTAAGAGGAAAAACAAATATTTGTGTTTATTTGTGATATAAAACCAAATGTACAAATGTACCAAATACAAGTTTTCAAATGTTATATTTAAATAAGTAATACATTAATATTTGCATAAAAAGTATATTTGTTCCTAACATGACATATACTGCTGATAAAATTAGGGAAGATTTAAATATGAAATGTCCTATGATTAAATATCCCCTAATTTTTGTGAGCAGTGTAGTTTGACCAGAAGTGCCCAAACTCAGTAGTAAGAGGGCCTGTCTGGGTATTAATCCTGGATGGGACTAGCACCAAGAAGGTCAGGTGGCATATGTCTATAGAAGCCTGAGATGAACCAATACCCTGTTCAGGATATCCCTCTTTATGCTCACAGTGAAAGTCTGAACTCCAGACCCTTCCTCATGACCCTGACCAAAAATAACATATTTGTATATCTACAGTGTGAGTCAAAGCAAAGATTTCAGGATCTTTGTGGAGAAGGATTCACATTGCAGTACGATAACAACCCAAAAAAAACATTTCAAAGCTTTGCAACTACTTGAAAACCAAATGATATCAAGTAGTCCTAACTGTCACAGACTTTCACTGACTTTTCACAGTCACCTGAACAAAAACTCCATCATTTATCTACAACCCCAAAACAGTGTGATTTCAAACAAGTGATTTCAACAGATGATTATAACAGTAGGAATTTCCTTATTGCAGTCATAGGAAGTATTTTAATCTGGGATAATTCATTATGAAGTATCCCCTAATTTTGTAAGAAGTATATTTTTGGTCTTGTTTATATATGCATGGACATCCCTGGAAAAGAAATTAATGTTGCTCTAAATGCTGCCATCATAAAACTGAAAAGGAACCCCATACCATGAAAGATAATAAGGGATGATAATCATCTGCATGGTCCATTCGCCTTTGGTCTATTTTTTAACTTCACTGGGCTCAGAGGCTTCTAGTATGGACCATTACAAAGTGATAATGTGTATTGTGATGACAGAAATCAGTATTCCAGGTCTTTTTTGGAAAAACAAGGGACGAAACAAAATACCAGTAATTATATAACGCTTCCATTAATTCTGACTAGAATTTTCTGCAGATCGGGATTTTTGCCACTGCTGGTAGACCCTCATGATCGTACACTCTGTTACACCTTCAAATTCAATGACTTCCTTGACCTTACTTTTTCACAACCAAATGCAATCACATCTGCTTTGCAACCCATTTTACACACTTTGAATGAGACATTCACTGCACTGTACCACCTTTTCCCAACCTATGAATCCCGTCACACACCCTGCATATATTTATAGCTCAATCATCCTCATGTAACGGCATCTGCAGGAGCCTGAAGTTACTACTTTAAACATGCAAGGTGGCAAATATTTTGTCTGGAGAATGTATACCTGTGCCTTATGATTTATTGACCGTTGTATGTTCTGAACTCAACCCTATAAACTTGCACAAGACTACAGTTAGTAAAAAGTTTGTAAACCCTTCCGAATGAACCGGATTTCGGTATTAATTGCTCATAAAATAGGCTCCAAGCTTCATACAAGTCCCAACAACAGATCAAATCATTTTGCCTGAACTAATAGCACACAAACAACTTTACTTTTCATGCATTATTAGACACATTGATTAATAATTTACAGTCGAGCCTGGAAAAATTATTTGAACCTTTGATTTAATAACTGGTAAAACCTACCTCTGCATCAATAATGTTTCATATAGCTGTGGATCCGATTTGCACATATACAAGGATGGATTTTGGGCCAAGGTCCGGACTCTGATTTGACCACTTCAAAACATACAATATGTCATTTTAAACCATTTACTTTTGGGATTGCGTCATTGCCTTCTTGTATCATCTAACCTCTATTACGCTTTAGATGATGGACTGCCACCCTATTACTAATACTACTGCTGTAAAAATGGTATCTATTCTTTCCACAATGACTGCATGTTGTCCAGGTCCTGTGGCAACAACAGTTTATGAGCAATTAACCCACAACTCCAAGTCTTTTATAACTGTTGTTACAGGTGAAAATCACAAAGCATGATCAGACTAATATTATTAAGAGTACACAAGTTGATATGCAAGTTGAGGTTTTTGATTTCAACACTGAAACATATGCAGTGTTGCATATTTCAGACATATTGACAGAAATCAGCTACAAACCTTCAAGTTAATAGATTTTCCTTTCTTTCCTTAGTACATGAAAGCATGTTGAAAACCTTATATGTGCTTCTCAAATGTGCTTCCGAGTGGACCGTAGGCATCTTTTCTCAGAATTAACCTCAGCTGCAAGCACACTGTAACAGTTGAGCACAGAAAACAGGACATCCACAGCTTTCTAGTGTGTTCTTGCTATATTTAAAGATGCTCTAATTCTAACCCTGCTGCTTCAGTATCTTTTCAAATCTCCACTCATAACCAGAAGAGAAATATGGCTGCCTTTTTCCACAGGCATATTGATTTTGTGAGGGGGAACAAAGGAAGATGGAGAGGAGCCGAATTATGGTGTGAGGAAAGCAGCCATTTAGTCCAGTAAAGCTGCTTTAAATTGCACAAGCAATGGCAGCATTTTCTTTTATGCATACCATCAGAATATTGCAGACATCATGTCTGTGTGTCTATGTGTACGTATGCGCGTGTGAGCATGTGTGTGTGCGCACGCGTCTATTCATTTATTGTACAATGCGGTTATGAAACAGTAGCTTCTAACCAAAAGATTTACAACACAGGAAGGGGGACTGGGGGACATGGATGTCCATGTTCATGTTGTTCTGATGTGTTTGCATGCATGCATAGTGGTGATAGTGGATGTGTGTACTGGGTGTGTTATTTTCTTACAGTATGAGAGCGAGAGTGTTGAGCCTATGTGTAGGTGATTAGTCTGGTTGGCCAGCGATAGAGAGAGTTGATCAATATGGTATTGATCGCAGCCGGGTAGCATCAGGGGGATTGGGGGTGGCGGAGGGAGGGAGGAGGAGAGGGAGGCGGTGGGCTGCAGGTTGACTTTTAAAAATCCTTAACTCTGCAGATGACAAATAATCTTTGGAATTAAGGTGAGCAGGAAAACACTCACACTTCTAGCCACCTCTGCTGATGCTGAAATGGTGTGGCTGCGGTCTGCAGCCATCTCGTCCTGAAGGGGGTTTATGGGCTTTGCATTGTGCAGAATCTACAGCACACCAGTCACATACAATAGCCACTTCATTCAGACTCAGACGTGTTATGTTCAACAGCCACAAAAGAAAATAAGTGGTTCTGGCTCTTGTGCAGCCAGGCAGTCTGCCTTGACATGGCAAACCCACCCATCAATCAATATAATGCCTTTTTTAACCTAATAAGAATGATGATCCATTACTGTTGATCCATTTGAAATAGCTATTATATAAAGCTCTCCAAAATGCAAAAGGGCCAGTCTGGGTGAAAGCCTGTTTGTTTTCTCCACCAATGAACAACTGCTCTGTGTTCTTGACCAAAACGCTGTCAGTAATCAGGATCTGCACTGGATGATGGCTTTCTAAACTGATTGAAGAGCTCTCATTCACCAGAGGAGGCCAGGATGCCAAAACGAAGCTTGTCTAACAATGCTGGAAAACCTCCTGAGGACTGCAAAGGCATGGTTAATATTATTGATTGTAAATCCTTGACTCGGGTGTGAAAACGTCTCCTGTTATAAAACCGGCATGTCTTGTTTCCATCTGTGCAATCTCTTGTCCTTGATTAGACCTACATAGAGACTCCAACTTAGCTTCAAAAGCTTTCAGCAAAAATAGCCCAGCATGACTGTTGACATAAACATTTCGTATTACACCAGCTGATAAATGTGTGGGCGAATATTGTTAAGAGCATCTCGATTAGGAGTTCTGCAAATTTAAAGGAATACTACAGTTTTGTTCCACCAAATCTGTACCCACAGAAATGCAAGTGCGATTGCCATATATGAAAACATATTTTTTTAAAAATTGTTTCTCAGAACAGAGAAAAGTAGCATAAAATGTTTGCTCACATTGTAGCTTAGGGAGCAGTGGTGAAATCTGCCAGTGAACGTTGAAAATATTGGATTAGAAAATGATGATATGTAAAAACAAAATACATTTTTTAGAATAAACGTTTTATTACTTAACAGACAGAGAATGTTCCACCACAGAAGCTACCACCAGGGCACCAGGGGCACTGATTGGCACATTGGCGCTGCAGCATCCGAGTGATGACCAATGACATTATAGATCCTTTAATCTAATTTTGAAACACTGAAGTAAAATATGGTTTCTGATTTCCATGTATGATCAGACCTACAGTATTGTGCAAAAGTCTCAGGTGTTGTACATGTTTCTACTTATATTCTGCTTATTCTTTAAGTTTTACTAATCACGGCTTTTTGCAGTTTTACCATTACAGACTGTAGTCCATCTGTTTTGCTACATACATTGTTCTCAGCACTGCAGTGACACTGAGTGGCACAATGGGATGGTGGATTCGTGTGTGATGCAATGATACGAGTGGTTCAGACCCAGCAGTGCTGGTGGAGTTTTAAAACACCACTGCTGGTCCACCAGTCAGAAGTATCCACCTTTGAGCACTGATGAAAGATTAGAGGATGACCAATACAAAGTGGACAGTGAGTTTTTTAAAACTCCAGCAGCATTGCTGTGTCTGATCCGATTGTATCAGCTGAACACACACATCAGTGTTACTGCAGTGCTGAGAATGATCCACCACCCAAACAGTACCTGATCCGTGCTGGTCCTGTGGGGGCAATAACCATTAGAGGGAAAAGTAAAGGGACCTAACAAATTATGTCGAGAAACAAATGGACTACAGTCTGCGATTGTAGAACTACAAAGTGCAATGATCACTAAAACTGAAATAAAGAATAAGCAGAATATAAACTTAAAGACATGTTTAATACTTTTACACAGAACTGTACATAACACTGGCAATGGACACAGTCTTTCATCTAAAAATATAATGTTTGAAAAATGCTTGAAAAAATAAAATATGGGCTAGCTGTGATCTCTCAAATTTGTAGCCATATTCATGCTGGTATATTTACGTAAGTTACTGTTCAATAGACATTTAATGAAACACCAATTACAGTCCACATGTCCAACTTGCCATTGGGCTGCAGTTCCACAAAACACCATGTCATCATTAATGAGATCATGCAGAGTACATTATCTTGGGTAGTATCTTGTGGCCCAACTTTTAACTTAGACTGATAGAACAGGGAAGAGGCAAAACCAAGCTTGCCGTTTGAATCTTGCCTAGTTGTATTTTCTCCATAGGTCCAAGGGCAAACCAATCAGTATCTTAAGAGCTGTAAGACCTTGCTGCAACTGACCAAAGACTAACTTTGCTATACTAAACACAATCTAATCTTTCATTTCATATATTCATTGGTGCACAAAACTAAAATAGTTACATACAAAAACAGGGCAACAATTTATTGAATAAACAGGTTCTCTAGATTTTCAGATTTATTTTTTGTGGTAAAGGCATGCATAGTCCTAGGAATGTTTTGTTTGTTTGTTTATTTAATGTTGCTGCATGAGGGAGAACATGGGAGAACAGGGAGAACATGCAAACCCACACAGGTAGAGTCACTGGAGCTGTGAGTTGATGGCAATAACTATTCAATTACACTATTGTTATTCCTTACACTGTTGCACCTGCACTATAAATGATCTTTGAAACTTTGAAACTTTACTGATCCATTCCGCAATATAACCAATGTTATATATTTTTTAATAATTATTTTTTCTATTTTACTACTTTTGTTATTTAATTTCTTTTTAATTCGATTTGACTTTTTACTGTTTTCTGCCTAATACGTCTGACATCCAGGGTGGACTGCAAAGTAAGAGTATCATTGGACAGAGAGACTTGTTTCCAACTGTGCATATGACAATAAAAGCTTTGAATCTGTGAATC
This sequence comes from Parotocinclus haroldoi, assembly GCA_034779995.1. NCBI lineage: Eukaryota > Metazoa > Chordata > Actinopteri > Siluriformes > Loricariidae > Parotocinclus > Parotocinclus haroldoi. The sequence goes on from JAUZST010006574.1 coordinate 9,547, forward strand.
ACTTGCGCTGCTGTGTCACCAATATAAAGAAGAATATTTTTAAAATAAGATTTTTTCCCCTCTTGGGGACACATATTGTACTCTCTATCTATCCATCTCCATCTGTCTCATCCCAGGAACAATATGCAACTTCTTATGTGAAGGGCAACGTCTTACAGGAATGACGTCCATTAAACCTGTGCCAGATCGCAGAGCAGTCGACAAAGGTTTTTTTTTCATATGCAAAGTAGCTATTCCAATTAAACAACACAGCCTACCTGCTAAGCCACATCTGTCTGATATAGGAACTATCTATCTGGAACAATGTCTCCCTAGGATGCAGGAGCCAATAGTAACGTGAGGAATCGTGTTCTAAAGTATTGGCTGCTTTATTCACACCATGCTTGTCTGTAAACAACAGAATCAAATCCTTAAAAAATATACCAACTCATTAAATCAAAATGAGTTTCTTAGCTATTAACAGGCCTCCAAGAAAATTGTCATCAGCGTCCAAAATGGCACTAAAATTGCCGTCGATGGCAATTAGAGAGAGGTTTTAATGTCATCAGTATGTGTTTCTGTATTTCAGTCCTACATCTCACACCCCAGAATTCTCCTAGCTGCACTTAGGCCTGTGTTATTGACAGCTAGACTCCTGATATATCATTAATGAATAGGTGGATTTGCTTTTGCATTGATTGTATCCATTTGACAAAAGGTCATATACTGGGTTTCAAGAAGCATCTAACAAATGTTATGAAATAGCTGCACAGTCAGCATGGTATTAAAGGACAAAACATGTCATCTCTATTCTTGTAAATATTAGTGCACACTCTTAAAAAAAGACTTGTCATATTGTTATGCTGATTAAATGATTTGTAATTAATATGACTTTATTTCAAATAAATTGGCTCAAGAAAAATGCAAAATACAGAGGTGTCTTATTTCATAGTGTACTAATATGGCAGTGATCCACAAGCCACCGGCACAGCTGCAAAGGAAGATCTTGGTATACGTTCTACAGATGTCTGGAACTCAATCCTGAATTCTTTCAGTTGATGTTCCCTCATGTGATGTCTGCGTGGTAAAGAGTGCTTGTCTGAGGCTTCAACCCTGGTGGCTTCAAACAATTATCAATAGGTTTTCAGTAGGTTAAGAGCTGGTACCTAAGTCCACAGCATATAAATCCCCAAGAGTTCCCTGAGAATCCCTGAGAGTTCTTTTAAAAAGAGGTGCCAGGTTGAACTTCCAGTGACCAGTATGAACGTGGCAACACCAAATTTAACACATCTGCTCCACAAACAACTCACCATGACACAGACGAGGGGAAATGGCTAAGTGGGCACCATATGGGCATTTTCAATTAAGGGTGTCCTTACTTTTGTAGCCAGCAGTTTAGACATGAATGGCTGTGTGTTGAGTTATTTTAAAGGCACAGCAAAGTTACACTGTTATACAAGATGTAGACTGACTACTCTACATTGTATCAAAGTGTCTTATGTCTTAAGTGCCCCATGAAAAAATATAATAAAATAATTGCAACAATGAGAGGGATGTATTTGTAAGATACTGTATATGAATAATGTGCACTGTATTAACCAAGACTTATCGTTCTTCAAAGCTATGTAAACAAAATTCATTCTTTGTTTTATTCATTGTTTACTAAGCATGTCCATCATCAGACAAAAGTGAGCATTATGCAGTATAATGTTAACCAAACAGGTCTATTTTGGGAAGAAGAATGCATAGAAAAGAGAGTTTTCATGTCAACGAGCAGAGCCATGGGTCATGTCATAAGTCAGTTTTGTGTGGTAACAATGTGTGTGGGCTTCCTGTATTGAGTGTCAATGCCAAATCAAATTGTACAGTTTTGCTTTCTAGTGAATGGCCAATGGCCGGCCATATGTCAAAGGTCATAGGTCAAAAGAAAGGGACTTTTGTGGTCCCACCTCGCTGGTCATCTCTCTGAGGAGTTAGAGACGATCTAATGCTAAAAGCACTCTGGTGCTGTTATAAGGAACCATTTCACCATCATTTCTGGTTGATAATCTAAAGCTCTAGGTTATAGTCGAGTTCATGGAATTAATCTGAACCCATAAGGAATAGAGAGACATTTCATTCTTCTTCAGTCTTTTTTTGATGACTTGTTACAAATGTGGCTTTGAAACGGCACCATTATCAATAATAATTGATATAGTTCAGTATCGAACTGGATTTGGCATATTTTCCAATCTGATATAAACGAACGTGACACAGATCTAAACACAAGACATCAATTGTCTGCGAGGACTCCTGAGCTCCTGACATTTAAAGCATTTTAGATGGCTATATGCAGTTTGAAAATGCTTCTGGTTTGCATTTTCCTAGAGTTTAATAGAATGTTTTTGATTACATGTGACATCACCAACGCAAGTGGAGTGAAATGCAAAAACATTTCAGAATTTATTAGTATTTGGTTTCCTTTTTACTGTAACAATAGCATGTCACAACTCAACATGGACTGAACAGGTTCTGTGCAAAATCTGACAATCCATATTATTCAACATGATCTCACAATATTCCAAAGAGCATTTTATAATGTTACTGATTGCTTGGCTTTCTCGCTTCGAGTGCCCCAATACACGCTTAATGGGGTTTAAGTGAAGTGACGGTGCTGGAAAGTCAATGAGAGTCAGTACTGCTTGATCTTCTTTGGTCTTCAATAAGTTCTTGCAAAGCCTTAGTTGTTTCAACTAATTATCCTGTTCTTGTTTGGCCCTTTTTATTCTGACCCTCACTGCTGTTTTTTTGTTTGGCTCCCATGGTATAGCTTTATGCTTACATATGGGAGATGCTCTATTCAGAGTGACTTATGACTGATGCAGTCTTACAATATACAATCTAAGCAACTGTGTGCCGTGATCAAGCGTCCAACAGTGGCAGATTGACAGTCTTGGGGTTTAAAACCATAGGGGGGCATAACTAATTTATTAACATCCCATACTGATATCATGTTTTCCCTAGCCAGGAAATGTGTTCTGTAATAGTTTTTTAGCCCATTCAGCCAGCCACTATTTTACCACTATTTTCCACTATTTTACACTGCTCACAAAAATTTGGAGATATTTCATTGAGAAATATTTCATTTGAAAATATAATCTAGTTTTTGTGAGCAGTATGTCTTCCAATAACAGTCTGCTTTGCTAACAACTCTGTTTGACTTCAAACCATAAACCCGGACACTGGAGGACTCTGTAAAACAATAAGTAGGTACTCTGTGAAATCAATCACTGCAAAGGCCTTAATATGTGATCTAGAGAAGACTCTCATTTTTGCTATTACTCCTCAAATGGACCAGTCAACACGAGGGTTCAGAGGTCAGGGATGGTAGAGGAGAGCAGTCAAAAGTGCAGTGCTTGTGTAAAATTCTCCAAGAGGAAGATTACGTAAGAACTGCCTATCGAGCTGGATGGTCATGTTTACGATCTGTCACAAGTAGGAAATGGTTTTTCAGTGCTTCAAAGGAAACATTTTAGCAAAGGGTCAAGAGGGTTCAAGGAGTATTAACCCTTATTTTAAATAACGGGGTACTTACCTATAAATCACACATGCTCAATACATGGCCCTAAAATTTTACTGACAAATCGCTATTTCTTAATTCTGCCACGTTTCGAAGAAGTGCATCATAAAAGCGGCGTGATTCTTCTCAAGTGCACAGGCCTGTTCATAATATATGAAACGTATTGATGTGACCTAACACTGGGTACTATGTAGAAAAAAGTCAATCATGTGCTGCTAAAATGTCACAAACACACTGGATATGAACACCTACACTACAGCTTAGATGTAAAAGAACTTCTAAAACATTTTTGACCTAGTATTTCTCTATAGGTTTTCATTGGTATTTACTTACTTATTTGATTGTTCATCTCCTTGATGACTGTTTGTTGTTTGTTTTATTTGGATTGTGTGTTTGGGTTGTAAGTTATTTATCCTAGCATAATGTTGGGTACAAATCACTTCTGTAAGTTTCTCTGCTTGATACTGTAAATCTAAAATGTGTAGCACATGGAAAAATATCACAGGTAGCAGTTGCAATGTGAACAAAACAATGTTTTTTTTCCATTCCAGTTGATTTGATGTTACATAGATACAATACAGCAGTGTATAGCTAGCTAGACTTACGATCCTATCAAACCTACAACACTGCTTACATCATAATAATGCCTCCTTTGTTCATCTGCAGCCCTGCAGTGAGCAACATGTAAATCGTCATATGTGGAGATTGTGTCCAGTGAAAAGGACATGACCTTTCCCTAAGGTTTTGATCTGTCTACACAAGATCAGACCCACAAGGAAAGCATTAATCCTCTCTCTGCAAAGTAGCTCCATCTCTAAAACTATAATATAGATTTCAAGCTGTGACCATAGGCATACCTTGCCGCATTTTAGTTATTAGTTTAGTTTAAGTTAAATAGCAGTTTTAAAATAAGAATAAAAGACTTTTTTATTTTACATTTACAGCATTTAGCAGATGTATTTATCCAGACCGTAATTAGACCGCATACATTCTTACACAAGCAGTTGTAGTTTTAGGGCTTTGCTTAAGGACTCAACAGTGGCCACTTTGGCAGAGCTTGAATTTGAACTCTGGAACTTTGGGTCCATAGTCCAGTACTTTAATCGCTAAGCTACAACAGTCCCAGTTCTTGGAAGGAGTTTTTGGAAGAGGTGACATGATATTGTAACAATGAAAATACAGCAGCGGCCCCTTGCCTTGCAAATGGTATGATCCCCGAAGCCCTAATTTTTGCAGAGCTGAATCACAGAACACTCTTTAAGTTGTTATTGTTAGGTAGAAATTAGTTGCTAATGTTGCAAGTTGTCAATCAAACACTGCCAAGGTGCTAGACTAGTATTGAATATGTAACGCGCACATAAATGAGCTTCAAAATGAAATATCCCATAGTGAAATATCCCCTAATTGTATATATCTTCTATTAAATGTTACAGAATGATTTATTTTGTGTTTTTTCCAGAGAAAAAAAACAGGTTCCAGTGAGAGACTAAGGTCAAAATGATCTGACATTGCAAATGTAAAATTACTACATAAACAATGTGTTTTTTTCCCAAATCATTGCGAAGCGACCTTGAGTTTGTGAAAGGTGTTATATAAGCACTTCTTATCATTATTGTTATTATTTTTATTATTATTACCTACGTATGACACATGTTATTATAATAAGA
>JAUZST010006575.1:0-14751 GCA_034779995.1 Parotocinclus haroldoi
AGAGAGAGAGAGAGAGAGAGAGAGAGAGAGGGAAATTATATATACATTATACATTATACATTACATATACATTATATATACAGATAGATATAGTCATTATAAATCTTTTAGGAATCTTTGAGTGTATCATCAACCTTACATGCAACTCGAAAAACTCGCAAAGTCTTCTCTCCTCTCAGTCCAAGGTATACATTCACCACCTTTAGCTGCAGCCTTGCCTTCTTACACAAGCAAATAGTCAATTGATCACAGGAGATTAAACAACCTGCACCTAAACACAGGCGGCTATATTAACAGCAATCCCCTGACTTCACCTTCTTAATGAATAAACATTACGGATAATAAAGTCTTGGTAGGTGATAGTCACAGCGCATATGTATTTTCAGCAGTGTTTGCAGTTTTAAATTTAGCCTTTACACAAGTTTTGCATTTTATGCCTGTGTTTTACAGATTTCTGCTTTCTGAACAGTCTGATGAGGCTACACAACTCCCCCCACCCACTCCCCCCGGTACAGTATTCCCCCACGGTGCCTGCAGATCCAGAAATAGAGCAGGGGTGAAGTGGGCGATCTGGGAGTAATTATTACTTAATTAATATGTGAAGTACTAAGCGCACATTAGAGTTGGGGGACAGTCTGGAACGCCTTTAGATGAAATATCTTCAGATATCTTTTAAAAACTGAATGATTTGATATAAATAGCCACAATTTAGATTTTCCCTATCTTGCGATCTTAATAAGGACAAACGCTATAAGAGTACCAGTTCCTGATTTTTCAAACAGGGACACTGAGTCAGGCAGAAAACTTGCCAAAAGTTTCTTTTTTGTCCTCACTAAGGGGAACCTTACCTCAGGCTAAAAACCCTTAGATAATTGTAACTTCACCAGAGGTGGGATACGAACCAGACGAGTGGTCTGGTAGTGGTCTATGGTTCTCAATAGTGAGCCTGCTTTGCTCTTATTCCACCTGGCTGTGAAGCATTCTATCACTAAAGTGCACCCTGTTCCACGAGGCAGGAGTTCCTGGTTCATTTCAGTACATTTACATTTAGTCATTTATCGGATGTTCATATCCAGAACAAACACCTACTGATATAATTTTACAAATCCAAGCAATTGTGAGTTAAGGGTTGAATCCACTCTGGGTTACGGGACCTATTTAGGTCCCATTTAGTTCTGGCTCGGTGGCCCTGTCGAGCTATTTAAGAAAACGAACAGAACTTTCAGTGATTTGGCTTTAAAGAAGAAGAATGAATGAGTAATAAATACAGTTGACTAAGCTCCCATTGTGACCAATTTAAATTGTGCAAAGCAGGTGATTTGTTGATGAGTCGATGACTTGTGGCACCGACTGTATTAAGAGAACCGTTCTAACCCACCAGACATTCGTCACGCTGTGTTTGTGAAATCCTAATGACAGCTGAGTGGCATTGAGCATTCAGCTATCACTGCAGTTCATACAAAAGACAAAACAAATGTGTTACGTTTGGTTGTTTTTCCATTATTATTATTTTGGGGTTCCTCCTGCTCTTCACATGTAGACCATGTCACATGTCAGCATAAATATGTTATACAAATAAGATGGTAATATGGGTTTCCATCTTGGGTCTCTTCCACCTACAAAAAAGCTCAGTTGCCCCTGAGTGTAAGTGAGTGAGTGGTTGTGAGCTAGTGATTAATGGACTGACGCCCTGTCCAGGGTGTATCCTTGCTCTTCGTCCCTTGGTAGCAGGACAGGCTTTAAATCCACCACAACCCAGATCAGAATGGAGCAGCTATTGAAGATAATAAAGAAACATACAGAGAGAATGAAGGGAAAGGGCATGGTATCAGAACCTATCATGTGTGCTATTTTTATTTCTGCTCCAACATTGGATTTGAAAGTGTGACCTTACTATTATGGATGTAGTGCAATTTAACACTGCAACACAAAAGTATCAATCTCAAGGGTTCACAATTGTTTTGAATGTTGCCATTGTGTTTCTACGCTTCTCAAACTGCACACAGACTCAAAAAGGTACAAGTGCCTTAATAATATAATTCCTGCTTTATTCAGTTATTCTGTTTTTTTTTTTTTTGTAACTTTGTAACTGTATAGAGCCTTTCAATGTTCGCGCACAAAAAATGATGTCACAAGTGATGCATGTAAAGTCTGACAATGGAGTTTGAGTTCTTTATCACTGACTTATGATATTTACATTTATGTCATATAGAATATCCCAGTATCCAGAGTAACTTACAACTGATACAGTTTTCCAATCCAAGCAACTGGGGCTTAAGGGTCTTGCTCAAGAAACCAGAAGTGGCAGCTTGGTAGAGGTAGGATTTAAACCATGGACCTTCCAGTTCATAGTCCATTACCTGGATCACGAGATTACCGCAGTTCATTAATTAGAAGGTATTAATTTTTAAGGTACAGTACAAAAATGTAATGCAATGTACAAAAACATACAACACAGCAGGGACCCTAAAATAACCTAATATGCATGCCTTTTAATTGTGGGAGGAAGCCAGAGTGTCCAGAGTAAACCTATGTGGACAGGTGAAGGACGTGTAGGGATCGAACCCAGGACCTTCTCTTTGTGCGGTGACGTTGCTATCCACCAAGTCACCGTGCTGCCGGTTGGAATATTGTACATTATACATTTATTTCAGTTTAAATCAATAGAGCAGCAATTCAATCTAAAAAAATACTGGTTCAGATAAAGTTGCACACTACGATTGAAATTACAGTTTCGTAATACGAAATATGTCAAATAAGCATTTGGAGTTCATACCTGTAAAAATGAGTGCAGTACTGGTCCAGACCGATGGTCACCACCCCACAACCTCCTACAGTAGAAATGACTTTTATGCATTGTGAACTGGATGTACTGTAGAGTCCGATTACGTTACTTACTGAGCCATAACACGTCATTCAATGAAAAACGGACATAAAAAGAGTGGAAGAAGTACGTTATTAACGTAACGTTCAGCAATGGAAATTTATTGTAACTGCAGTAGAAGATTCACCTAGATGGGAGCTCAAATTAAGACCATATAATTGTGTCCCTGTAATTATTTAGTCAAGGATAATTTCAAAAGGTCAGAGGTAAGCCATGAGGTTATTGCGACAACCAATCCGATGACTAATAAAAAGGCATTCAGTCATTACTGGTCAGTGGATTTGGCTCTGAAATAAAGCTGGAGCCATGACACCATCTCAGTCATCTGTCAATGGAATCAGCTTAAGCAGACAGCAAGGGGTCTGGGTTCAATCTACACTCATTAAAATCCAATACAAAACAATTACTGCATCATGAACCTGATTTAGTGCTAAATGGCGTTTTAGATGGATGATATTGCAAGGGTGGATGTCCACAGAAGACACCGTTTTTCTAAAATAAGGATTACTTTAATAGTTTTGGTCTGTGCTTTACAATGGTTTGCAGACCAGGTTTAAAAGAAAAAACAAGTTCCAGAAAATCGCAATTAATTTACTTAGCAATATCCTGGTGAGCAGTAATTTAGTTGCATGCATTTCCATAAGATATTTAAACACTAGTAGCTAATGAACTGAGCTGAAAATAATTAATATACTGTAACAGGGATGGAAGATACAAAGGGCAGACAGATGAAAGTAAAGACAGAATGAAGTATTTAGACCCTTAAACCCTTAAACTGAATAAAAATAAGAGTAAAATGTTGCTTTTTGTTGTCGTTTTGAAAAAGGTTTGTCCGTGACAAGCTAAAAAACAAACAAACCACAGAACGTATATGGTTAAAACATTATTTTATATATTAATATTTTAGCAAGAAAATACAGCATCTTTAGCAAATGGTATCACTCGATCCTAACCACATTATTTTCTCTACCCAAAAAGTCAAATGTTCTTCTTTAAGTGTGGGAATAATTACAATTGCAAATTTTTATTGTCAAAGTTAACATAAATTATGGGTTTAATTACTCCGTTCTCTTGGGTTCCTTTTATAGTTTATAGTGTAGGTTTTTTTGTTTTTATTGTGTCTCCATTTCTTTTTACAAGACTTTTAGCTAAAAAATCAAACAGACACTTATTACATATCTTTGTAGGTCATTTTATTCGCAGCCTTTTCGAGTGATTGCGTTATTTTAAGTTTATTATCTCCTTAAAAGGTCTATTAGGCACCTTAGAGCAGACAAAGACTTGCGCACTAGATGTGATGTTTGGGGGAGGGGGGGGGTTGTTGGTCAGTAAGACAGTGCCACAATTAGTCCATCAATATGGATAAATGGAATGATGGAAAAGGAAGGAGGAATAACTGAGGAGGGAAGGTAAGGAAAAAGGATGGAAGGGTGTATGGATGTAAGTAAAGAGAGAAGGGATGAAAACATCATTCAGTCAATCTGTCAGTCAGTTGGTCTGGATGGAAGGAAAGGTGGATGAGGTACGTAGTAGCGGGTAGGAGAAAGGGCAGGCAGAAAGATAAAGGAAAAAAACGAATGGAGCATGGAAAGAATAAAGAACATCAGTCAGTCAATCCATAATATACTGATATTCAGGAGACTTGGGTTTACACTATTCTAGAGAGCTAATGCACGCTAAATGTAGCATCCCAGTAATACGGATGTGTTGTAGTGAAACGTAGCTGATGCCTCATAAATTTTCATTAACTTCACTGACGTGATTCAACAGCATGTTTTATTATTTATAGATTCCAACAGAAAACCCCATGAACAGTAAACTTAAGCCATAACTTGGTTGATTTTGGGTTTTATGGTTTCCAAAGGCACAAAAAAACTGTTCGAATAAAAAAATGAATCATTTGTTCCGGTCAAATGAATCGCTTTCTGAATTAAGTGACAGAGTACGAAGGTTCACCTGTGCGTCATACGATCAAATAAAACCCCAAACAGAAAGCGAAGCTCACAGATTACTCAGTGGAGCACAAACAGGCACAGACATACAAAGACTGATACCCATAAAAAGTCTCACTTCCCACTAAATCATACTTATGACACTAAATCTCATCAACAACCTTTTTTTTCTGTTCAGTGGCCCCTCAGACCGAATAGCAACATCCATGAAAAGCAGCTCCATCACGATCCAACACCCAATCGTCTCAGACCTTATGAAAGGTCTTCAAAATCCACTCAAGCATGACTTTCCCGCAGGGGACCTAGTGTCCTAGCACAGAATGAGATCATTAAAATAATCAAACTACAGCAGCAGAGGCAGCAGAAGAAAAGAATTACCAGGACTGTTCTTTAATAAGTAGTTTTTTGCTCTGATGCAGAATGGATTTGGTTTAACACATGAGCGGGCACAGCCCAAAAAGAGTAACGATACTTTATTTAAGTACCGCTACGCTGTAGCACGTGTTTTTGGGGGGTGAAGAGAGGTCTGGGTGACAACTGCAAAAAAAGGTTTCATGTTGAAGTGATAACGATGTGCTATCTAGAGAATTTTTACATTTGGGACACCTCTCTGGTGGCTTTTCCTTAAGTTTGTTTTTTAATGTCGAATCGGCACAGTGGTTATTCATGGCTGGAGTAGGTCCACAGCAACACCAGTGAGACACATTCATACTGGGCCAATTTAGAGAAACCAGTTAACCCAACACAGCTATTTAGAATGTTGGACGAAATGTTTACTTAAGTAAAATAAAGCAATATCTATACATTGGTGGTCAGTTGCCAGGTCGTCACACTCACTCCATCTGTGCACACGACCACCCACGCGCACACCTCGACAGCGTTGCGATCGCCGTTATGGTCAGCCGGGTACGTCCCGGGGCTTATAGTGCCAATGGACGCGTATGGGGGAGATCCCCGAGGTTTTTTAGGGACACATTGAGGGTTTCCCCGTCCCCGCTCCGTGCATGCCTGACTTCACGCTCTTTTCGCCCTCGGCACCTATTGAGTCTCACTTCACGCGGCCCGGCTCAATTAGCTCACGCTCGCCCCCTGGCGCTCCGGCGCCTTCCGCGATTTATACATGCTCGCGCTACATGCACTCATAGGCTCGCCTTTTGATACTTCGGCGTCTGCCGCGATTTATTCATGCCCGCGCTATATGTGCGCTCGAGCTAGCGTTCTCGTGCTCTTTGCGTCGCAATTTGGGAGACGTCCCAAATCAGCACTCTCTCGTGCTCACTGCACGTTCGCCCTTATGCGCTACGACGTCTATCGCGATCTGTTCGCGCGTTGCTCCCACTCCGGAAGGCCTTTCATATGTTCGGGAGCTTTTGCTCCGCCTTTTCTCCCTTTTAGTTTGTTTATATATGATTTCCCCATTACTATTATACACCGTGGGATTTCTCGGTCCCCACACCCTGTTTGTATTTCTGCACTAGTATTGTGTGATAAATTCTAAAGCGGTACATGGTTTTAGTGTTGTTATACTAAGGACCAATTACGTTCAAATCCAGAGGTCCCTCTGTTTTTGTTAATGTTCGAAACTAAACTGTTATATGTACTTTGTCAAGTCAAATTTATTTCTATAGCGCTTTTTGGTGCATTGTCCTAAAGCAGCTTTACAATATTATATTATGTTAAAGGGTCAATCCCAAATTGAGCAAGCCTGGGGCAACAGTGGCAAGGATAAACTCCCTGAATATAGAAGGAAGAAACCTTGGGGGGATCAAGACTCAAAAAGGGATCCATCCTCCTTGGGTGGCCTAGGTGTTAATTGAAATAATTAAGTCGTGGAAGTAGTAGAATTAAGTAAACAGTACATTTTAAATTAATACTACAATTTAAATTAAATAACGAAATCGATTTAAGACGATGAGCATTTTATATGTCATTGGTCAAAATTAGACTGAAAAGTATACGCACACTTTAGTCTGTTCTTCTTATGTATAGTTAATCTGAGAAACTATACTTTTGCTCACCCTGTTAGCGGCACCTGTATAAAAACGTATCATGAATGAGCTTGAAACCAGTTTGTTAAAGTATTTGCCAAAGTGATTGAAAAGAAGGCGTTTAGAGAAAAGATCTAGCATTATCTGCACAATGAAAGCCACTCTGTTTCGGAGAGCCAGAACAAATCTCCCTTTCCTACAGTTATATATTGTACAACATGATTGTAAAAAAGGACAAAAACAATGGACCTGTGGTCAACAGAGAGATTAAGAAAACTGACGGAATAACTGTGAGGAAAATCACCAAAAAAGCAGCAGCGATTGCTTCAGACATTCAACGGAACAAATAGATACAATTTAACGCACAAACTATTTCCAACAGGATCGGGGAGCATGGGTTCGGAATGAGAGTAATGTGGCGGAAACCATTCATCAGCCTCAAGATTGAGAAAGCAAGGGTGGAATTAGCAAAAGAACATGCACAGAAAGGCAGCAGCATCTGCAGAACCATCTTAACTTAAGCATAAATCCCGCGTGTGCGTGTGGATTTAAGAGCACTTTAAAGATCCGAAATATATCAGCCACTTCTTGGAAGTAAAAGAAAAATTAAAGTCCCAGATTAGTCTTCCCAGATCTTTAAGAACATTTAAGAAATGTTTTGGAGAAGCAAAGTGCAGACTGTTGATGCTGTAATGTGAATGAACTCTGAGTTTGGGTCGTTTTGTAAGAAACTTTCACCAAACCCGTTCCGTTCGTCCAATCAAGATGTCAGGATGTTCTGCGAAACAAAGGCATGTGCCGTTTATCAATCAACGTCTGTTCTTAGCAACTATAATAAATTACCATAGGAAATAAAAAGCCGTCTTTGAATTTCATCCCCAAACAACGTTTGCTGATCCATGAACAGAGGTGGGAATTTAAGAGCAGGAAGTTTGTCAATCATGAGTGTATAATTACTCGTCATGTACTTGCTCATTAGCTAACCTTTGGACTACAGATTGGTCCAACTCAGTTGATGTGTTTGGAGAGTGTTTAAAGTGCCCCTAGTGTTTAATTGTGTGTATGAATGTGAGTGTTTGTGTCACATACGAGTGTAGGGGTGTACAGATTGGCGCCCTTTGCCCTTTTCTCCCGTGCCCCTGTACAGGATCACACAGATAAGAATGAGAATGAGTTGTTTTTTTTTCTTGTGCACTTATATTCATCCTTTTGGAAATGTTGCTTTAGTGTCCAAATACTACACTATATAGACAAAAGTCTGTTACCACCCCATCTAATTACTCTTTTAGCAACGCCTAGTTACAACACATTCATAATATAAAGCGTACATTTCTGGATTTTCAATAAACAAACGGAGAGAGTAGAATGGATTGTACTGATTCCTCAGTATGACACCGTTATACATTTCCTCTTGCAACAAAGCCAGTTTGTCGACTTTCTGTGATTCTGTCCCTAAGCAAAGTCTACAGAGAATTAGTTTGCCAACTTTGACTGAGAACTTAGATTTTTTGAACAGAACCCTGAACTCGACTCCATCAGGCACCTTGAAAATGCACTGGAATGCCAAACAAGAGCCGTTATTGTCTAACATCAAAATCCGACCACAGTCGTGTTCCAAAATCTCATGGAAAGCTCTTTTAGAAGAACAAATGCTGTTGTAGCAGCAAATGTAACGGTCCATACCAATACCCATGTTTTGGATATGTTTATGAGGCCACTGTACTGTATTTACAGATCTATGCATAAGAGTAGATTTTGAATGTTATTTTTAAGTGTTTCCCCTTGTGTATGCCCTGTGTATGTACCTGTGTCCCATGTACGCTTTACATTTATGTGTTGTGTGTGTGTGTGTGTGTGTGTGTGTGTGTGTGTGTGTGTGTGTGTGAAAATATGAACTTTACCATACTTTAAAATGATCATCATTGTACTCGTCAAAAACCTCCCAATTAATTAGGCCAAATGCAAATGTTTCTCATTAGATCAGTTAAATTATGAACACACCATCAGTTACAGATGGCTCTGTGAAGATTAGACTTGATTTTTATTTTGCTTAATGAAGCTAATCGTGCTTTTCTCTCTCCCCTTTTTTTATGAATTGGATTATGATTCCACTATCATATTTATTATAAGCCAAAACTTTGCGTTGCTCACTAACATCAAAGGAATGTAGTATATTTATTAGTTACAAATCTTTAATAAGATCAAAGTATATGATACTTAAAGAAAATGGGTTATGAGCAAAGAATGCAAAGATTTCACTTAAAGTCTGACTAAGAGGCAGCAGGATAAGGCAGTCCATTAACAGATTCGATCTGACGGCTACCATTATGCAAAACTCGTTATTTATACATATGTTCATCTAAAGAAAAATAAAAAAACAGCTAGTAAACAGCAAATAATATAACCTGATACCATACCGGAGGAGGCAAAAGCGGGGGAAAGGTGAAAGTTTTATTCTCCAGCACAAAGCAGTCATCATCCTGAAGCCCTTATTTTTCCCAAAGTTTCAGCAGATGTTGTTAGACATTAATCATTTTAGCCTAATGAATACTCAGAGGTCCTCATCTTACTTAGTATTGCAGATCTGCACCTGTGTAGGTCACCTTTAAGCACAGACATGTTGTGCAGACCCACCCAAAACTTAATATCACTCAGACAGACTGTCAATGATTGAATAACTTTTTTTAAGTACTTTTTAGATTTGTCACATCCATAGTTATACATGGACAACATGTAGTGAAATGTCTGTGCAATTGGATGAAAAAAATAAATAATCATATCCATCAAATAAATGTATCAGGTCCATCATACCACCCTCTTAAGGGTTACTGCTGCCAGCTGCACTGCAATTTGTAATAATTATTGGGCATTTTTGTAAATGACAATAGATTAAGCAAGTGCATAAGAGTTTAGACTTAGCTTTATAAACCAACCAACATTAAAGTCACTGTTTCATCATCTGAGCACTTTCTCAGGAGGAACTGGGATATCTGTGGGGTAGGTATATATATAAATATATATATATATATTATATATATATATGTACAGTATATATATATATATGTGTGTGTGTGTGTGTTTGGTTTGAAGCACCAGGAGGTATTCTGTAATGAGCAGGGTGGTGGATCCATCTTCGTCTCCTGCAGACGAACGCAGCACAGCAAGCAGATTGCTTGATAGTGTTGTCATTATCACCGCTAACACAGTTTTCCATTGATTCCTCCATGGTAGCATTTATACCCATTCGTTTTCCCTCATTCTGCAAAAAAAAACAACATAAATAGAAGGAGCATGGGCGATGAACTTCTCGGTGCACCGATAATTTCATAAGCGTTTTGAGAGAAATTATGCTAATAGGTTATAGCCTTCAGCAATTGTATAACGCTTTCAGCTCTGAACACAGCATGAGAGAAGTGAAGTTATTACAAAGGGTTTGCTGTAATAACTGCCTAGTTTTTATACCTTCACCCTCCCTGCTGTGCCTAACCATACTTATCGTCTAATTTTGGTCCGTAACGATGTTAGTATTTATTAAAACATTCCCCAAATCATACATACAGTATATTAGGTACTGTGGTTGGTGATGCATGGAAAAAAATATATTACTATAAGCACAAAATCCACTGTGTAGAGATTTTAATAAATCATCATTTGCTGTCAAACGGTCCTTACCGTTTCAAACATTACACGCTGAAAATTCTAATGAATTCCTCAATTCCTGCGCTCTTTGCTTTATATTTTTTTATTGATTTTAGGCTGTTTCTTAGGGTTAAGGTTTTTGATTGTGTTTTTAATTTTAATTAGTTGTTTTGTTCCTTTAAAGCACTTTTTTTTTGCCCTGAATTGCTCTTTGGGGTGGCCTGAGTGGTGCTATACAAATAAACTGGTGGTGCCAAGCATTGTAAACACTTAATTCACTTAATTATGAATTGAAAAAAAAAACAGAGAAATCATTATAAACATGCTCCGATACAATCAAGACGACTTAATATGCCATTCCATTTTATTAATGGCTCTGGTACAACGTTATGGAAAGTTAGGACTTAATTTAATTCACACTAACGTTTAGAGCATTATTGAGCTTTACACAAAACTTTCTCTATGGCAGGGTGGCAGGAAAGAAGCCTTTACCGGAGTCTTGTTTGAACTCTAATTCCATGGGATTGAACTTTTTTAACTGAGCTACACTTATTAGATTTGGCAATAAAAAACAAACACAGCTTACTGTGATTTCTGGCTGATCGTACCCTTTACCCAAATTCAATGCAAACACATTAGGCTTAAGCGTGGTTTTCCTTCCATGTGAGCAAACTTCCAAGACTTTCTTCCACACTGGTTCAAAAAGGCACATTTACAGTGACGATGTACAAAAAGGCAGTCGATATGAGGCAGCGAACACTTTTGAGGCACTTATATTATCGATTTAATCCAATAATGTTAGCATTGAGAATAATAATAAAGTTGGTCAAAAGTATTGACACCCAGAATACACTCAGACGGGCTTACGATTTGATATTTTTATATTAAATGCCGTACTGTTCATTTCTTCAAGCTGTGGTTTTGTTCGTGTTAGGGTTAGTATGTAGGAAACAAATACATGCTTACTTATAGGTATGTATGGACTCGGTACCATGGTGTTTCGTGGCACATATCTGTAAGAAATTGTGTGAAACATGCATAGAGCTACAACACACACACACATACTGCTGTGAGCCCTGTAGGGAAGAGGCAGGAGCCCTTGTGCTCCACTAAGTGGAAAACTCGATCTTCTTACCTCAGCAACTTCTTCCAGGGACACTCAGTGGAAGGACATATGTGCTAAAGAGAGAGGGAGAGGGAGAGAGTTTTGAGGATGAGGGTAGGTCTACCACCTATCAAAGGAGTAGGTGTGGAATTTGCTGAGGCGTATATCAATGCATTACCTCATAGCAAATATGTGATACTAAACAAATGTTGTCTTCATAAGACATTTCACAGGTATGATATTTTAGCAGACACCCTTATCCAACGAAAAGTACAATTAAGTGATTGTGGGTTAATGGTCTTGATCAGGGACCTCACAGTGTCAGCTTGGCAGAGGCAGAATTTGAGCCCTGGATCTTCCCATCCCTACTCCAGTCTCTTATCCACTCGACGACCAATCTACCTCAATGGCGTACTGACTTTCCCAGATCAAGTAAGGGAAAAAATCTAAAGTAACTCACCAAGAAATGATGGAATGAACCAATCCCAGAACCAGTCTAAAATCTAAATTAGCCTGAAGTTAAAATGAAGGACTTACTTATTTTAACCAGCTTTGTACTTGTATCATTTTAAAAAGTCTCCCAGAAGACAGTCAGCAAAAAGAAGGGAAAGAATTGTAAAGCAGTCCAACACAGAGTGTAACAAAAGATATTGTTTTTCCATTCAGCTATGTATAAGGTTGAGGGCAAGTATAAACAATGTAATGAGAAGATTTTTAAAGGAAAGACGTCAAAATGACAAGACAGGACAAAACTAAAAAACAGTTTCTAAATAATAGAAAAAGCACTATAAAACAAATGAAATACAAATGGGTGCGCTTAGGAGGCTAATAATTAACTAACATAGCTATAAGAAATCAGCTTAATGTAATGTTATTTACATACAGAAAAGCCAACCAAATGCCGAAAACAAACTGATAAAAATGGTATGTCCTGTCTTGCGACAGCTGAACATATTTCCGTTTTACAGTTATGATATGAGCAGGTAGCACATCATTCAGTCTGCTCACTCTGAGAGTACGTGAATTTTATGAAACTTTCTATTTAATAAAACTTTCTGCACCAGAGATTGCACTGTGTTGTGTGTCATTACAGCTGCTGCAGTACAACAGCACGAGTTATCTAGCTTAATTATCTTAATAATAAGGATAATCATCTTATCGAACCACAGACGCATATGGTAAACGATGTCATGGGGCATATCTGTAAATCTCAAAGTACTGAACTAAACATTAAAAAGAATAAATAATTTTTAAAAAACTGGAATAAGAAGACTGAATAAAAGGGAACATTACTTTTCAGAGTTTTAAAGAATTACCAAAAGCCTAAGTGGTTTTAGGCACTGATTATGTAAAACTGACTAATATGTCATAAGAGCATTAAGTCACTTGTCATCTAGACTTCTTTCAACTCATTGTCAACATTTGTGCAATTAGCATTTTATAGGACTCATGAGGCCTCAAATAAGGGTCTCCTTGGAAACAGTGACGTTACGTAGCTCGGGCTTTGTTATTTTTTTTTAGAAAAGATGGTGGACTGTGTGATTATGAATGTCAAATGACAATATGCAATGGGAGGACTACTGCCACACTGCGCCAATCAGACTTATTATAGCGCAATGACAAGTCATAATAGTGCCAGTCAATGTAGCAGAAAGTAGCAATTCTCCCCAGAGGCACTTTTGCACACGCAGGTTTATATATAGTCCCGTAGTCCAGCCCTTATGGAATGTGCAATTAGTGAATAATCAAATCATCCTTGTTCTGTGGTCAGATGACAAGTGCATATTTAGCTAGTCAGCTATGAGATGTGAGATGTCCTTCCAACGCAAAAGCAGCAGGTTTTGGTGACACGTCGCAAATGAGAATGTCATCTGGCAGCGGAGCTGTCATCTGGTTTTCAGGACTTTGGTTAGAAAGTGTAACTTGGAGCTGGTGTTGTAGTCAGGACTGTTAAAGCAGCTAGATTCAAGACCAAGACCCGGAAGGCGTCAAGATCACAGTCAAGATTATTTAAAATAAATATATTTTTTTTAAATTATAATAATAATAATAGAATAAAAAGAAGAAATGGGAAAAATGAACTTGTTTGTTACTTGCTTTACAATAATATAATTAATTGTACATGATATATACTTAGAACTATATATTATAAATACTATAGCTTTTATTTATTTCTTTAGTAAAATGTCACATAAATTGATATATAGAAATAAATCAACTTATTAATTTATTCATTCATTATCTTCCGCTTAATCCACACGGGGTCGCGGCCCTCACTCGGCAACTCTGGGCGCAAGGGCAGGAGCAACCCTAGACGGGGAGTCAATCCATCGTAGGGCACACACGCCGTCACACACTGAGGGCCACTTTAGAGACACAGATTAACCTAACACATGCCTTTGGGCTGTGGGAGGAAACTGGAGTACCTGGAGTAAACCCACACAGACACAGGGAGGACATGCAGACTCCGTACTAAAAAGACCCAGGCCGCTCCACCCTGGGATTGAACCCGGGACCTTCTTACTGTGAGCCACCGTGCTGCCCATTAATCAAAGTATTGTTAATTATGAATATATTATAGGGTTACTCAAACTAAGGCAATGTAAATTTTGGAAGCAAATGCTGGTGATGATTTCGTTTCCATTCTTATCTCAAACTGAATTATAATCTCACATAAAGTTACCTGAACATAAACAACATTTATTCTATCAATTTTATTATTATATGTGAAAACATTATAATTCAATTTGCCCTCAAACCAAACCGATTTTAAACTACAATATCTAAGTGAAGCAAACAGGTGAAAATACAAACTTACAATCTTGACTTCAGACTAATCGAAATAAAACGGGTTCATTGACTGGATATTGAACAAGAAGAGCAGAGCAGGAACTTGTTTTTCTCTGTTAGCCAATCTGAGTGCAGATTTTATTTAGGTATGTAGAGAAAGGACTGATTCATTCAGCTTGAATGGAATAAAATTAATGTTAAATAACGATAGAAAAAAGTTCAGTTTAGAATTAACCTCAGACTCAACCAGTCTCGACAAGCCCTACCTTACCCCGAGACCTGCCTTACCTCAAGCCCCACCTTACCCCGAGACCTGCCTTACCTCAAGCCCTACCTTACCCCGAGACACTCCTTACCTCAAGCCCTACCTTACCCCGAGACACTCCTTACCTC
>JAUZST010006576.1:0-14751 GCA_034779995.1 Parotocinclus haroldoi
CTTGTTTTTTACAGTATTATGCTTTGCATGCTAAGTATCTATATATTGTGTTGTAGATCGTTTCGAAAAACTTGTTTGCAAATGTATTTTTCAATGAATAAAGTTCGTAAGCATCAGTAGCTCTTGTTTGTACGTTTGCTATACGTGTATATCACACAATATAGGTTTAATAAACATTTAATATGTTACGTAAATTATAGCACGTCCCGTCTTGTAACATAGGGCATGTTTGATTAATCTGACCAGCCTGTTATTAGGACCAAAACGATCATGTGCCGATGTGGTCTGATTAACTGGAATTGACTGTATATACACTCAAGTCATTGCAAATTTAGAATAATCGATTAACCTAACACGCAGGTTTTGGGACTGTGAGAGGGAACCGGAGAACCCGGGAGGAAATAATTAAACTTATTGAACTGGAATAAAATTAAGACAACATGAAAAAAGGATGGGCTTTCATTTATTATCTTCCTCTTAATCCACACAGGGTTGCGGGCCAGTCGGTGCCCATCCAGCAACTCCGGGTGCAAGAGCAGGAACAATCCTAGACGGGACACCAGTCCATCGTAGGACACAAACACACACAGTCATGCACACAGTAAAGGCCACTTTAGAGACACCAATTAACCCAACACGCATGTCTTTGGACTGTGGGGGGAAACCGGAGTACCCTGTATCTTCTGGGATAGAAGCCGGGACCTTCTTGCTGTAAGGAAGTTTAGTTTATAACTGTGCATTTTCCTGTTTATTTAATACCACGTTTGCAAAAGCATACGCATTTATTTTCCACAATCTATTAGTTGTTATGTGTATTGCGTTCATTATTCAAAGATCATCAAACATAAGCACGGGTGAAAGCACCAGCATCCAAACTTCACACAGCAGTTTAAAATGTCCCACTTACTAACACACCCGTTATTCTCACTATTTATTAAAAACTCCGAGCCGAGAAGCATCCAACGAGAATCTGATTGGACGCTGGACCTATCAATCTACATTCTGCTCCGCCTTAAAGAGACGGGTTATAAAAAGGTCGAGCGCAATGCGTCTTTTCTGTCCAGCCTATTCACTCTCGTTTCACCCTGAGACCAAGCAGAGAAGTCATCATGAGCGTGAGTATTTGGCAACTTTCCCCATATAAATATCTTAATATATTTCAATTGCTCTTCGGTTCGACGTTTTGCTATTTAATCGAACATCAAATACTTCAACATAAAACTTTGAGTTCCAGTTGAGAAATAAAAGCCGGCAGAAGGGAGCGGTACAGACGTGCACCCCGATTTAAATACAGTCTTAGTTTGTCTTAAAAACAAGACAATCTTATGGAACACATTATTAGTATTTGTACGTGAACTACTTTCCCAGGCATCTAGGACTGACATGAAGCACTTTCTGTTAACGTGGTGTGTATTCCAAAGAGAATAACTTAAATACCTCAGAACGTCTACATGTGATAATATCTGGGCCTCACGTTGTGGTAACTGCAAAGTTCCTTCGTTAAACAGGTATGAACTTTCAGGTTCTAATCGGATCATTAATATTAAAGATGTAATAATATAAAGTACATTCTGTGCTATTAAGGGTGAAGGGCCTTGCTCAAGGGCCTGACTGCTTGATGCTGCTGAACCCTCAACCTTTTCAACTATATTTACAACTTTATCACCGAGCCACCACTGCCCACACAGTTTGAATTCTGTATAAATAAATCCTGGGCTTAAGAAAGAAAGGTAAAGTTGTCCTCAGTCACCATTGTGTCTGATTATATCTAAAGCATGATAAAGGTAAGTTTGTGTTATCTATACATACCATAATATAATACTTTTGGAAAGATCAAATGAAATGGTACGAAATAAAACATCTAAATTGCTTAATTCAATCAATTCATAAATGACTACTAGTAATCTTGTAAACATTTCAGCATACACATTCTTAATAACAGTTAAGGGTATCATGGTCCCTGGTTCGATCCCAACCTCTGCCTATGTGTTAAGTTTGCATATTCTCTATCTATCTATGTGTGTTTGATCCCGGTACTCCGGCTTCCTCCCACAGTCCAAAGACGTGCATTGGGTTAATTGGTCACAATAAATTGGACCGATCTGTGTAAATATAACTATTTTCTATGTAACCTTGTGTGTTTATGTAACCATGTTGCCATTGATGTTAAAAGGAACATTAAGTCATCGAAATAAACAAGCTAATAACAGGTCAAATAGAAAACAATACAATACACAACTCTAAATGGCAGCCAAAAATCAGTACCATTCACCCTATAAATAAGGGACCTAGACTTTCCATACCTGGGTTCATGGGTTTTGATTAGCCTCCTGAGGATCTGCATGGGGAAATGAATGGGAGCCGGTAGTTTATGGCTACTTTTTAAAAAGAGCTATTCCAAAATGTGGATTGAAAAGATGTACTTTATAATTTTAATACAACTATTGTATTTGTAGCTAGGTCCTTGCTTAACTTGCTACTTTTTCAGTACCGCTGAGTGCAAAAAACCTTACAACTCGAACCAAAGCACAGTTCTTATAGACTTTCGTAGTACAGCTGCCCTGTTTGGTATCATATGATTAATATCTGTTAATATTCTCAGGAAGAACTGCATCATTCGGACTGCATATTATGGTCGCTGAATGACATGAATGTCAGTGATTGGAGTCAAATAAATACACTGCTCACAAAAATTAGGGGGTATTTCAAACTGGAACATCCCATAATGAAATATGCCCTACGCTTTGTGATCAAGTACATCATATCCTGTGTTGTGCAAAGTTTTTGGTCAAGTTAGCACTTCTGCAGAGAACAAGCTTCAGTATACTTTGCATGATATTGTATATTCACATAGACTAATCAGTTGTGACTCTGCCTTTTGACACAACAGCTGCCTTTAGCAGTCATGTGGCTGAGAGAGTGCGCCAGTAGAGAGTGAGACATACCACACATGCACGAGGGAATTTCTTCTGTTAAATGTCTCCTGGATTGCTTGCTTTAAAGAATGATTCATGTGGAAACATTTCACAAAGAGTTCTACCGCTCTTCTCTTTTACCAAGCTTCTTCTTTCTCCTAGTTTAAATGTTAGAGAGTCTCACATCTTTCTGCTGCCAAATTTAGCCTCACTCTTGGGCCAATGTTTATGTAGCTATTAAAGGTTGCCTGAGTATGATGTCAAGGTTTGTTCGCATACTGTTGTAGTAACCGGACAGCTTGTGCCTAAAAATGCCGATCTGCACTGTGCTGTATTTAAGAGTTGCTGCTAGACCTCGATCTGGTGCATGGCTGCTTATTTTACACAGTGAAGAACTTTCCAGAAGGTGCCACATGTGCAGTAGAGAACCTCAAATCTCTCTTGATTTTCCTATGCAGAAAAATGACTTCACTCCCTCATCATTCCAGATGCAGTCTTAAGAACCGCTGGAGGAAAATTAGTCACACGGTACAACTGATTCCTTCTTGGACTCTTTGGCCATTCACTCAGGAGAAACTCAGAGTGGAAACAGATGGTCAATAAATCAGTTTAATGCTCCAGGAGAATTTATCAGACTGAGAAAACTTGTGATTGTGAACTAGTTTAACAATGGAGCCTGTGTTGGTGTTATAATGTGTAGAAGAAACATGATCAGTATTTTTGTGTGCAGGACACACTTAGCTCAGGCAACAAGGACTTGAACTCAGCACAGTCTGAACGCCTGTGGTATTTAAATAGCATTTACAGTACTGTGCAAAAAAATCTTAGAGATTTACCAATGATATAATGTCTATATATTGTCGACGACTGGACTGAAAAATTTCAAACCTGGATTTGTCACTCCATAATCCTCTTTCCCACTGATCTTCATTTCAAATCTTTGTGAGCTTTAGCATATCTTAGGCTTTTCAGTCTTTTCCCTCCCGATAAAAATAGTTTCTAAGCTGCTACCCATCCAAGAAAACTATCTTCGGACTGTAGAAGATAGTAAAAGTAGAAGTTGGCATTCTGATGAAGCTGCTAAATACTTGCTTCTGCAACCTAACGGAATTGTTTTCCCTAATTTTCTGAAGTTAAAAAAAAAATATTATTTCATAAAAAAAATTCCTGAGAGAATAATATATGATAACATTTCTTATCCAGTGTAAAAAATAATCTAATGGTGGCTTTTGCACAGTACTGTATTTACTGTCTTTAGTTTTGGCAATCCTCTAACCCTCTAATACGACTGCTTCAAACAAGGGTTTTAAATAGGATGTAATTAAGGAAATCAAAGGACAGGTGAGAGGGAGTAGGACTGGTATGGTGAGTGAGAAAATCTGAAGTATATATTACAGATACTTCTATTCATCACTGATGTGTGTGGCAATATTTCAGTCTTACTGAGAAAACTCATTGGGAAGCCACCTCAAGCTAAAAGATAATACAGTAGCTCTCGACTCATTGATGCATGAACGACTGGGGTACAGTTCTACTTACCAGGTTATGTTCTACAGTTAGAAACCTCTAAAACAATATGAAGCTTATTTTCTTTTTAGTTCTGTTGTGAAAACATTTTTGGATGTGGTTGTTCTTAAAAATGTGTTGAGATTAAAACCGGCACTGAATATTTTGTTAAGAATATTTCTTTTGTTGCCAGGTTTATTCAGTCCTTGCTTTGTTATCCTATTTCATTCCATGAGTCTGGTTATGTTCAGCTTATCATATCAATGGTTGTTGTTTTTTTTGCAGGGTGTCGTCGTGCAGAACATGTCCTTTAAAGCAGGGCAGACACTGATTTTAACTGGAGTCCCAAATGCAGATTCTAATGAGTGAGTCTCAAATGGGTCAAT
This sequence comes from Parotocinclus haroldoi, assembly GCA_034779995.1. Lineage (NCBI taxonomy): Eukaryota > Metazoa > Chordata > Actinopteri > Siluriformes > Loricariidae > Parotocinclus > Parotocinclus haroldoi. The sequence goes on from JAUZST010006576.1 coordinate 4,808, forward strand.
ACATAAGCATGCAACTGATGTCGGACTTCGGTCTTCCAAAACATTACCTTATAATAAGTTAGCACACCACCATGGATCTGAAACAAAAGCAAGCCTGAAAGCACAAGGCTTGCTATGGTTTCATACAGGTACAGATGACTGTGTTTAAGGGACGGAGAGTCACCGTATGTTGCTGTAAAACATTAATGTACTTTAACACATTAATGCTGATATCACAGAAGTGTAAATTACACTGGGCACTGACTCAACCCCATACCATGATAGATCTTGGTGTTAGGACAGTCTGGATGGTCCTTTTCATATTTGGTTTGGGGCACATGGTGTCCATGTATTCCAAAGAGGTCTGGAATACTAATTGGTCTGACCACATGGTCAATCCCAGATGCCTCTGAGACCAGTTAAGTCGAATCCTTCCTGTTATGGATCACAAATATGTCAAAGATCAAAGAACATTGTTTTTTAAACATTAAAATACATTTGCCACACGTTTGTTGACTCCTCAAAGACTCACCTGGACGCTGCTTTTGTACCAAATCATGCTTGCACTCACCTATTGAGCTCATCTTTTTGAAATCGCATCATTATTTAGTTTTTTCACCTCTTTACCAGCCATGAAGTGTCCCTGTTATTTAAATACATTGCAGGCTTGAAATGCAGGAATGGATATATAAAAAATCAAATTGAGTCAATTCAATTAACTGACACACTGCATTTTTTCCTCTTCAGTTTCCATACTCTCTTGACTTTTTCAGAGTTGTGTTTATATCCAAGATAACATTATCAGCCTGAAAAACAACAGCTACAGTTGGTAACGAGTATGAATTTTGTATAGGATAATACAGATAAAAAGTCACAAACAAGTACTATTAGGCTATGAAGTCCTCATAAACATAATATAGTAAGATTAACACCACATTTTAGGACCACTGTCTTATTTAAAAATATGTGAACATTGGGATAATGCTGATACCAGGTTTTTCTTCATTCTTAAAACCATTATTATTTCTGTCTTTCCAGGTTTTCCATTAACATTGGGAGCAGCCCTGAGGAGCTGGCCTTGCACATGAACCCTCGCTTCAGTGCCCATGGAGACCAGAGGACAGTGGTGTGTAACTCGTACCAGGATGGCAGCTGGTGTCAGGAGCACAGGGAGGGAGGATTTGTCTTTAATCAGGCTGAGGAGTTTAAGGTAGCAATAAAGTTCGTTTTTTTTCTTGTTTGTTTGTTTTATTTCTAATATTTACCCAGATTACTTTTGTCCTCCGTTAGGTGAGGATTACATTCACCAGTGCAGAGTTTGTGATCACTCTACCAGACGGCTCAGAAATCCACTTCCCTAACCGTCCAGGTGCTGAAAAGTACAAGTACATGCATTTTACTGGTGATGTTCGAATCAGTGGTGTTGAGATCAAGTAGACAAATCAACACTTGAGAAAAGTGCTGCTTGAACAAGACTTTTCGACAGTCCATCTATCCTATGCAATTAGCTTGCTTCAAATTTGCTTCCAGTGCTTCCACAGCATCGCTACTATGCAATTTGACCACTTGGATGCTGATCCAAGAGGGTAAAATAATTTCCAAAGGACATGTTTACACCTATTTTTGGACAGTTTTAACATCATTCCATGTTTTGTCTTGTAGCTGGAATCAAATAAATGCTGTTACAACAGTGTCCCTTTTTTGCCTTCAGTTTAATCCCGCATGCTCAGAGTGGCTTTCTCAATGAGAACATGAAACCAAGCTCATATAAACTGCCTTAAAATTGGGGGATTTTTTAATTATGGGATATTTCATTTTGAAACATCCCCTCATTTTGTGAGAAGTATAGTTTAACATTGCAAGAACAAGAAAAATACACAACTAACAAAAAAAAAATTACACACTTCTGCTTGAGGACCTGTGTTGTTAAAATGGAGGATCCATGGAGGCCAGTATATTTTAAGCAGCGACCTTTATTAATGTGCAGCTGGACTTCTCAACTTGTAACTTGTGAGACTTGCCATTTATTTACAGATTTTACGATTTACAAAGCTCAAATAAGTTATTCTGTAAAAAGGCTTCAGAGCACTTTTGACTTACAAAGCGCAAATATGTGGCAGAGGTAAAGAATAAAAACCGGAGTTAGTCATTACATGGCAACACAGGCAAAAGCACATAAAGAGCCTTCAGATGTTATGCATGTATTCGTTATATTGTCAATCCACAGGAAAACCACTAGATGGCACTAAATCAGTGATTAACAAGCTATGAGTGTATTAGTCATAATCAATGTTGCAAACGTGGCGACAAATCTAGCGACGTTTCCTGGTGTTGTTGAAGACTTTTTGAAAGCGCATATCGTTCTGCAATTACTGTCTTCAACGAGCAGCGTTTTTTTTCCCGTGAGCCCCTCTCCCGTCCCAAAGCGAGGTCAAGATTTATCAAGTCACCGTTTGTTTGTCGCATATAAATAGTAGCAAGTACAATATACAGTGAAATGAAAACTCGCTGCTCTCACAGTAGAGTATCTGCCGGAGCAGCAAATCCACACCACTCCTCTTCCGGACTACAAATGAATCGCGCATGCTCAAAGCCAAAGCTGCCACTGATCCCACCCTGGCTTCCAGAGCGAGATGTAATTAACCGGTCGTAAGCCCGGATAAAAGAGGATGGTTCCACCCCAAATAACAGTCTTTTGATTAAATTTGACATTCTAACATTTAACAGTACAGGACAAATTTGATTTATATCATGTGGGTCTGATAACGCCTTAAAGTCATGTCTTTTAGCCTATTAATTCCCTATTTCAATGACATAAAATAATTTTCATTTGCAATTTTAAACATGTTTAGGGTGTTTTTACTTACTTTTGGTCTCTCCAACGATGTTATTCCCTTCTTCTATACGGGTCCATTAAATGGACCGCAAATGCACCCTTATGCAAATTAGGACATGACGTCATTCAGCGACTTCTAGCGACTTTTAGGTAGGCCTACAGAGACTTTTCAATTTCTTACCTGCCTAAATGAAGCTGAATCTAACATCAACTATCACGGGTTTAAATTGGTTTACAGCTAAATGATCAAGACATATTGCGGGTATAAACTGTAGGCTACAGGAAAATCTTCGTGATGACTATTTGTGATGTTTTTTCCACACAGAAAACGGTATCAAAATACACGATTAACAAAACAATACACGCTTCTGCTTGAGGACCTGTGTCGTTAAAAGGTTTACCATCCATAGAGATCAGTATATTTTAAGCAGCGACCTTTAGGAATGTGCAGCTGGACTTCTCAACTTGTAAGACTTTTTTATTTACAGATTTTACAATTTGCAAAGCTCACATAACAAGATACGTTATTCTGTAAAAAGGCTGCAGAGCACCTTTGACTTATAAAGTGCAAAAATGTGGCAGAGGTAAAGAATAAAAACGCCTGAGTTAGTCTTTAAATGGCAACACAGGCAAAAGAACATAAAGATGTTACAATACGTATTCGTTATATTGTCAATCCACAAGAAAACCACTAGATGGCACCAAATAGCAAACGCTTACCACGTGTGATTAACAAGTTGCTATGAGTGCACTAGCGTTTTTTTAAGGAGACTAGCGACAAATCTAGCGACTTTTCCTGGTGTTGTTGGAGACTTTTTGAAAGATTCATATCGCTCTGCAATTACTGTCCTCAACGAGCAGAGTTTTGTCCGGTGAGCCCCTCCAAGACAATCTAGACAAAAAGCAACAAGTACAGCACAATCAAGACAAAAAGACATAGGTAAATGTAAAAAATATTTTTCTGCGGTAGTAAAGTGGAGCAAAAAAGTAGATTTACATCATGTACAGTAAAATGTCATGCAGATAAACACACCTAAACCGGTATCACGGACGCGTTGTCAAGTCATAACACGTTCTCATGTTCTTCAAATGACTGTTTATGGTGAAGCTCCTTAGGAAACCAGAAGATGGCACTATAACACAAATAAATGGGCAACGCATTACACGTGTGATTTACAAATTTTGTGGAATTAGCAATACGTTCAATTCCATTCAGATTTGAAGACACATTTGATCTTTCAGTGTTCTTGGGAAAATGAGCTCCACCAGTGAAGTGTATACATATGACATACGCCTGTTGGGTCTTCAAGGTGACTTGGACCTGGCGACAATGGGCTGTGTCCGAGGATGCTAAGGTCAAACTGGGATCATCTCTCCATCGCTGTTGAACATCGACATTTTGTAACATTAGGACTTAAAACTCCACAAAATATAGCACAATTACTACAATTTGGGTAAGTAATATTAACACACAGCTAGGAGACTTGGTAACTACAGAGCACCACATTTATTATAAAAATATATCAGACAAGACAGTGATTTAAAGCGTAATTTAACAGGACTGTGAGAAATATTTTTCAACATAACCAAAAGGTGGAGAAAAATTGATATGGTAGAGATGTCTTTTCTCTTTGTGTCTGTCACTCATGGTGACCAACACATGGTCAGTGGTTGACATGACACCCAGACTTTCAATTGAAAAGCCTGAATGTTTTCTTCAAATCAGCCAGATTCTATTTGTACCCTAGACAAGTGTGTGTCTAATCAATAGAACTCTGGAAAAAGACCATTTCCACCAGATTCTGACAAGCATATCTGTAGATTCATATTTGAGATCGTGCCTTGAAGGTCATGCTGCGATGAGGTAAGTTAGGAATACAGTAGCAATGCATTTACAGCATTTAGCAAATGCCCTTACCCAGAGTGACTTACAGCTGATATAGTCTTACAATCCAAGCAGTTGTGGGTTAAGGGTCTTGCTCAGGGGCCCAACTGTGCAGCTTGGCAGAGGTGGGATTTGAGCCCAGGACCTTAACCGCTAGGCTACCACAGTCCCAATACATGCATGAAGCCAATCAGACATTTCGAATCGATGTATTAAGTCATTACAGAAAAGAAGTTACGCTGAAAAGTTGCAAGAAGCTAAGAATTCTTCCTCCAGAGACCTCATCATCCTCTGACTGTGGTGATCTAGCGTTTAAGACCCTCGACTAAGGAGGAGAAGGCGAAGTTCTGTAAGGCTTTCACTGTTGGTTCCAAAATCCTTAAGACAAAATTGCTTGGATTGTAAGTTGTATCAGTTCTAAGTCGCACTGTATCTGGGCGTGTGCTTAATAACAAGATGTGAACGTAAAGGTGAGTGTAATATCTTAAAGATCTACTCTGCTTGGCCCAAAGTCGTGCAGTTTAAAGCTATAACGTCCAACACCTCATGTTCCTCCTAATGATGAGGAGAATCACCACCACAATGGCAGCATCAGCTTTAGGCCATCAGTAGACCGGACTACTAAACAGAGCCATAAAGAGAACCGCAACACAAACAAGCGGTGACGTAATGTGGTGCAGAGCAGCATCTTGAAGAAGCGCTACATGTGGTACTGAACTGTCTCTTCAAAATGCAGCCTTTGCGTTTCTCTGAGTCATTGCTATGCCAGCGAGTTCTGTCATTCAAAACCAGACCAGACAAGTTTGCTTCATTTCGCCTTTATTTGATTTCACAGCTCACTTTCTTCAGGGATGATGCTGGATGACTAAAACGAGAACAGAAGGGCACGTGACTCGCCCATGTCCACCTGAAGCACCTGTCTGAGCATCAAATGTCTTTTTATGCCTGGGGAAGGTTAAGGCAGCCAAAAAGTTATTTTAGATTACTAAAGTCATTTTAGATGCCACCATCGGACCACAAGCTTAAAGAGCTGAAGCAATGAGAAGAAAACCAAACAGGATCAATACCCTGGAAGGAACTATAGAGTTAGTGTGAACACGCACAATTAATGGAGTCATCTATTATAGTAGGTAGGAGAGGACAGGGCTTGAATAGTGATGAATGCTTGTGTGTTCCGATCCCACTTATGCTATGAAGGGTTGGTGTGATTCATGCTTTTTAGAACACAGATCCTCTTACCTAGAGCCCTACGATCTCTGAAGCACTGGAGTGCTCATTTATCAAAGGCAGGTGTGCCTTGGTGTGCGCACGTGTGTGTGTGTGTTTGTGTGTTTGTGTTGTGTGTGTGCTCTGTTGCTGTAATGATCACAGCTGAACAGCAGATCTCAGCACTCCATTGTCCCCTCTCATAAAACATTAAAATGAGACACAATAACCATGCTGCGCTTGTACATCAGAAGCAATAAGCGTTTCCATCTATTTTTGGATGCGCCGTCTCCTTGCTTTGTTTGTTTGTTTGTTTTTTTTTTTTTTTTTTTTTTTAAATTGACGTGGTACAGTTCTCGTCTCCCGACCTTCACTTTGGTTCTCTTGATTTCATGACCTATTGGAAATTCTTTCTAAGGGCTGAAGAATATGCACAAAGTCAGTTTCTGTTATGTCCTTGAGTTTTTTTTTTACTAACATAAACAAAGAAATCATATTTAAATTTGCATTGTCTGAAACCAAGAAATAAAGCTGTCAGAAATACCTAGCCGCTCATTTATCACTGGTGTGTATGCACAAATCTAACATTGTGGGATTTATCAAGGTTTGGCTTTAATTCTGTGTATGTTTACACCTAGACACAGCTTCCTTTATCTATTTCTATATTTTCATGTATTCTGGTGCATATTTGTGCAGGCTACGCCTGGTCCATGGCAGGGCTGAGTAATGGTTCCTGTTGCCGCACCGGTTGATCATCACCAGATACTTCCTCACCAAGTACTTTTCACTCCCTCTGGTGCAACCCAATAGGGCCTCATGCTGGACTGGGGTCTTTCTGGTGGTGGGTAGCGTATTTATTAGACCGCTGAGCTATTTTGAGAGCCCTCATAGCTCTACTTATATATTATATCTACATTATATTAATTAATTATATACATACTTGAGGTGGCAGTGTTCAAAGGTTGGAGTTTGTATGTTCTCCCCACGTCTGTGTCCCAGTGTCGCGTGCCCTGCAACGGACTGGCACTGGCACTGAACCACACTCCTGCAATTATGAATTAGATTAAGCTGGTATATAAAGTGAGTGAGTGAGTGAGTGATACAATCTTACAAGGTCACACACCAAGCAAATGGTGAATGAGAGCCTTCTTTAAGGACCCAACAGCAGTTTCGGCAATTGTTTTTTCTTTTTTATATTACCCAAGATTGTATTTCTGTCAAATGATAGGACGTCAAAAACCCATATAAACTCCTTATATTAAATTAAATAAAGTATGTAGTTCTATTCAGGGTTGGTTTTACCACTTGTATATTAATGTAAATTTATTTTGGATCATAAAATGTCAGGTGTTTACCAGAGCTCATGGTTAAACCTCAAACCCTGGAGCCACAAGTGTAAACTCTATTGGTGACACTACATTTTGTTAGGAACCCTCTTGTTATCCTAGACCTGGATCTACCCATGGTTGCACCCTACCTGAGGAGACTAAAAGCATTTAGGTTCTTCTGTTATACTGGTTCTTAAATAGCATGGACAGTAGATTATCAAGCTGTGTGGATTTGTTATTGATGCTCTTCTGGTCCTTGCTGTCTCTTTGACTTATTTCTGACCTTTACGTTCGGACCACATTATACCCTCCTCTTTTCCATCAGTGTTTCTCTACTCGCCACTTGTCCCTAGCATGACACTTTTCTCTGTCTCACCCCTTTCTCTTTCTTTTCATATCGCCATAATGTCTTTTTTCTCTCCCTACTGTTCCCATGGCCCCATGTGGGTTGCAGTTGTACTTAAAATCCTCCGCTGTCTTTGACTATGGAACAATATAAAAGGGGGTTATATAAGTAGTATGGACTTGGGCGACAAGTTGGCTTGGTAGGTGGCATTGTATTCTCACAACGAGGAGGACCTGGGTTTTATCCCTGTGTAGAGCTTGCTTGTCATCCCTGTGTCTGTGTTGGTTTACTCCATGTACTGTGTTTTCAGTCCAGCCCAAAGACTTTAGGTTTGTTGTTTACACTTAAGTGGCCCTAGAGTGAGTGTATATGTCCTACAATGGAATAGCACACTGTCTAGGGGTTTTCCTGTCTTGTGCCCTATGGTGCCAGCTTTGCACTGGCTTTCCTGCGACCCTGTCCAGATTCAAACAGACTGTTTTCCTATAATGAAGGTTTCTGTCGACATGTCAAACTTGGCCATTTGAGTAGGGTCACAACAATATCCCCAACTAATTATTAGACTAAACCAGAATCTCTACTGACGCCTTGCACTCGCCCATCCTTGAGAATGATGTTAGCCTTGTTTGAGAAACTGTGCTAAATGCACACGATTGGTACTTTTAAATGTAGATTAAATGTCTACTGTCTACTTAAATAGCATTTCAAATTTTCCCATACAAATACACTTCATTAAAACTATAGAGTCCTAAATCCTTCTTACCCTTCCCTCTACCATCCCTGGTCCAGCTGATTGTGATTTCTGTATTTTTTTATTGGTATGATTGGTGATATCAGATCTTGCAGCCCACAGCCTCTAAATGACCCCTCTGTGATAACACCATCATCTCTCTTCTTAACACAGTTTGAGCCTGTAAATCTTTGTGCTTGTAGCGCATGATATCCCATCTGAAACCCTCTGCTTGCCCCTCAGATGCTGTGCCACTGTGGCTTTTAAAAGATGTATTGGTTCCAACTTGCTTTAAATATGCAGCAATTGCTTATAAAACATTAAATCTTATAATAAAAGATCATTTTTGATAGCAGCCAAAGCGTACCCGGAAAGCACTCTACACCAGTGGAAATGCTTACACCATGGATGGCTTCCAGTCCGCCCTAGAGCCCAGTTGACATTGATGCATCTCACTGTCCAGCCTAGCCTCCTGACCATGAATCCGTGTAATAACTGACCCAGATAAAAGGCACTACCAGGACTCTAAAGCGGATCTCTGTAATGGTGGGCTAGCGAATTGTCACATGAACAAACCTATTTTCATTTTTTTCCCAGAGTAAATCCCTAGCTGGTTTTCAGATCTTAAAATCTAAACCTATTATCAATGAATTGTGGGACTCTTTTGCATTCTTTGTACATAGCTCCTCTGAGTTTTTATTTCTGAAAACCCATCTCTGACCGTTCTTACGCCGTTGTTTCACTAACATAACTAGTGTTTGCTGCTTACTTTTAACCCTCATAAAATCAATCCCTCATAAATGGTCAAACTCCTCAGCTCTTTGGTCATGTTTCATGTTAAATATATAGAAATAAGCATGACGTATTCATAGCATCATAAAATGTATAAGTAAAAAAAAATAACCAAGGTTTTGTTAAGTTTATGAAAACATACATGGCAGATTTTCTAGAGTGGGAATAAAAGGCTAGAATAGATGTAGATTTAAGGTGTAGGAGTATTAACTTTATATCTCCACTGTGTAAGTGGGGAATGACATAAAGAGAATAATAAAGGTAGTTTAAGGATTGTGTGGGTGTTACAGAGAGTGAGGAGGAAGAATAGTGCTATGCGGAGAATAATGAAGCGGTGGGAGATGAACGCTGAAAAGGAAGTTTTGAATAGGAATAAAATCCACAACAGTTATTATTATCATCTAGGCTGCCCAAGGAGGTTGGATGCCTTTTTGAGGCTTAGCCCTCCCAAGGTTTCCTTCTTCTCACATGTTTGGGAGGGTTTTTTTTTTAATGCTTCAGTTGCTAGGCTTGTTTGACGGGGCTCGAAGCTTAAATGTTTGGAAAGCTGTACTGAGACAGTGTCTTAGTGAACAAGTTTTACATGGATAAACATATCTTGAAGTTGGCATTAGGAAATGTATTATTGCTGCACAAACAGTCTGCATATTTACAGTCTGTGGGTTCGAATTCAGGCACTGAGAAACTGCTAGTTCCAGTAGCTGGCTTGCACTTCCATGCCACAGGAGCTGCTATTGTATTACATATAAAATGATCACAGTGTTACTGTCGTTATTAGCTGTACTATTTGAGATACTGCTTTAAAATATTCGTTTGGACTGCAAGTTTCTGATTCAAGAACA
>JAUZST010006577.1:0-14750 GCA_034779995.1 Parotocinclus haroldoi
TTGGAATTTGCATTGCCTAGCTTGACTTTTAATGTCTTTTCATAAACACGCCCTTGTAAAATAGTTTGGTCTTTTTATTATTGTGCTTTGAGCCTGTGGTTCTATTGTACACTTTGGTTCTCGGGCTTTTACAGGTTTGAAATGCTGCAATCCACCAGCATGCAGACTGAGGCGCTTTGGTCTGTTCTTTTGGTTATTTTTCATAACTATGGGATATGTGACCTATGCAGAATAACGTCAAATACAGCACGAATATAGCTTGGATTTTCCTAAATGCAATATGTGAGACTATGCGCATATAGAGGTGGACAGATCAGAAATGCTTTAACTGATTGGGTACCATAAGACCTGATCCTAAAAGCGACGACCTCCTAGGTTAGCACTCATTTAGCTGGGAGAGGTTTCTTCAAATGCTGCATCAGAATGTAGGGCCCAAAACGTCAGCTGAAATGCAGTAAAACGGACCTTTATAGGAGTTATGCACAGACGAAGCTTGAACACGTGGAATCTGGGTACTGAGTGCGTAGCTAGCCTGGATTAAAACAAATGGCTGCTTTAGTGCAGCTGGATCGGGGATTTGTGAGCAAGCAGACCAGCATCCGAGTGCTGTCCAATCAGAAATGCACTCTAAAGTGAGTTTCACCCATTCACAGGACAGCGCTGCTTGCGCTTGTATTCTGGGCTGAGTCTGCGGTACGTTTAGTAAGTGACATTTTAAAAAAAACCAAACAAACAAACACTGGAGTGAAAATAAATGCTTTGGCGCTGGTGTCGGGTTTGCATGTCTGCTAGCGGCACAGCTCTCTAAGCAAACGTGAACGTCTCGCTCTTGAACAGGAGGTAGCTAGTAAGTAGAGAAAGGGTCAAGGAAACTCGTCCACACAGAGCTCTGTCGTTCAGATTCACAAGCGTAAAAGGGCTACGGAGCCATGTTTAATATATTAATTTAGAAAAAAAGAAAAGAAAACAGAATTCAGATATGCACTGCAATTCAATTAAGCAAGCTGACATCCAAAAGCGCTAAACGGGGACAAGCAAGGAAGCCAGAAGTTTGGTCCGTATCAGAGGTATGACTAGTGAATGATGCAGTTAAGTGCACAAAATGTTTTATTCGACTCTTGCATTTAAACGAACAACCCTTACACGGCGGTGATGGACGTTCAGGGCACCTTTCCAAACAGCACGGTGCTTTCGCAATGAACTTCCACCTCACTTGACACGCGTTGTGTTTACGGTCCGCATGTCGAATCAGGGAAAGGTCAGGGTGTAAACCATAGCTATGTACCGCAGTATAGACAGAAATCAAACATGCTAGCTCGTCTGGTGGACGGCGGCTAGGCTAGAGCGGAGCTTTAGTGAGAACGCGTAATTTGCATGCACATGCTGGATGGCAACGTTTCACACAAAGTTCAGTTAAACTGAAACAGGTGATAGATGACACGTCACACCACTCGGTCCTCTAGCAACAATCGACATGAAGAGTGATGAGAAAATTACAAACGCTCACATCCACCTTCCCCTCTTTTCACCTAAGCACATCCTGGTCCTGTGCCAAGGTTAACTTTCAGTTTCAGTTTGGTCAGCAACATGGTCATATGACATCACTACCAATGCTAGCTGTCTAGTAGCTGTCTGGCTACTTAGTCTCAGTTTTCCGGTATGATTAATACACTAGTGACAGATCAGATTCGCTGTATTACTGTCACAATCTGGGCCACCCAAGCAGGTCGGGTCCCTTTTTGAGTCTCGGTCCTCCCAAGGTTTCTTCCTTCTTTATTCAGGGAGTTTTTCCTTTCCACTGTCCCACCCTAGGCTTGCTCAATTTGGGATTGGCCTTTTAAGATCATACAATATTATAAAGCTGCTTTGAGACGGTGCTCCGTCATTTGACAATAAAAGAGGTTGCCTGACATTAGCTTCTTGTTAACGTAATGCGCCGGGACGTTTAATTACACAATAAAAGCAAAACGGTTAGCGCTGTCGCCTCACAGCTCCAGATACTGTATCTCTGGATTGATAACTAATAACTCATTAAAATATATAACATTAGTTCAATAAAACTTGAGCAATGATTTGCTTTCGGTGTTTACGTTTGTTCAGTTTTTATCGGTATTCAGTATTGTACTCCAGCCCCGTAACAATATTAGGATAAAGGATACTTAACGACCGTTATGGCTCAGGGACTGTGTTCACATTGTTTAAATCGTGTGTTTATTTCTGTACCTTTATTTACTTGAACTGAATATGCCATGTAAGTAGGCCAGTACTAGTGATGTCATATGAAGTTTATAATTAGACCAAATTCACCCAAAGGTAAAGCGTACCTCAGAATCAGTATGTGCTTTCACTACATCTATAGATTACACACTACACATTGTAACTGAGAGGGGATGAAAGTGAACGCTTCTAAACGACTTCATAATTGCTTTAATTTGGAAGGGAAAGAACGAAGAGAGAAATCACTTCTAAACATTATACGTTAAAGGTTTCTGTTATTTGGCAAACACATTTTTGGACCTCTTACTTTTTTTAAATGCTATATACATTCACATTAAGTTAACGGTTGTCATTTTAAATAGATTTCTATGTAGATTTATATTAAAAGGTACCCTAAGGGTGGTTTCTGAGGTTCCATTCAGTAGCTGAATTCTCTTCTCTTCTTATATTGCACCTCCGTCCTCTCACTGTCTGCAAGTTTCTACTCATCCTATTAGGCAGAGCACAAACTTTGTCTCATCGGAGCGTCTTTATATGTCCGGCCCAAACTGAAAAGAAGACAAAGCAAGTAAAAGCAGTCCCTTGTTCTAGGTACACACACGGGCAGCACAGGCAAATACCAAAGACAGAGAAAAAAAGCACTATCTACAGGTTTGATCCCTCCTGACATCCACTTGGAGGGGGGGGGGGGGAGGAAACGGAGGGACGAAGAAGCTGGGAGGTAGAAAGAGACCAGAGAGAAAGAGAGATAGAAAGAGGGAAACAAAGTCCACGCCGCTTTTCTTTTTTTTAGGAGGCGCATCAGTCTGCTCGTCATGCTTTGGAAAAGGGAGTGTAAAGCTGGCTGTAGTCTTTCTTTAAATAAAATAAACGAATTGCTTCAAAAGGCGCGTCCTTGGTTTGCGATCGTCGCAGGTTGCTGTGTTAGTTCTTTGAGGGATTTATTTTGGCAGGTTCAAATGCCAATCGTCTTTCCTTTTGAGGCCAATGCATCCGTCATCCTTGTCCTTGCTTATTCTCTCCGCCTTTTGAGTCGCTTAGAGCAGGCGGATCCCGGAGCAGGGGATTGTGGGTAATTGAGCAGGTGAGGTGGGGGTGGGGGGTGGGGGCACAGTGAGAGGAAGGAGGCAGGGGATCAGAATTCGTTTGTTTTTCCTCGCTGCCTCTTCACAGAAACCAGACTCAGGTTTGAGGAGGTTTTGTGTCGCTCATGTTTGGTTTGCTTCTCCTTGAAACTTTGGCAGTGTATTAAAAAGGTTTGGATCGTGTACGTATTATTCATTTGGGTTCGCATCAGAACAGAGAGGTGAGTCCGGTTTAGGTTTTTTCTTGGCTCGCTAGCAAGGTAGTTTATCAGGTCTTTATTTATTTTTTTTTTTGTTATTAGAATTATTATTATTATTATTATCATTTTGGATTCATTTTAAAGCCAAAAACAAACCGGTGAAAGAAAAATCATTTGTGGCGTGATGAACGGAGGATGGAAGTCTGTCGCCCTTCTGAACAAAACCCATACTGATGGATGGAGTCAAACTCCTTCATTTGAGTCTCTGTAGAAATTCCCATAGATCTTTGCAAAGCAGGACGGAGTGTATCTGGTGTGAGCTGCCTCCATGCACGCTAGCTGGTCATATTTGATATTTACAGGGCTTCAAATAAATTACCGAGGCCACGTATTGTGTAACCAAAACTATTTACGATGCCTTATTTTAAATAAGACAAGAGAAAAGAGTTTTTTTTTTTGTTCTCAGAAAGGAAAACAATGCCATTCTTTATGGTACGAGTGAAACTGAGAGCAAAAGTTTAGCTTCATGTAGACACGAGGAGCTTGTAGAGAAGGGACCAGGTGCGCTGAATTATTCCTAGAGACTCCTCAGCTTCTTTTGGATGCAGGTACAGCAGCAGCAGTGGTAGCCTAAGCGGTAGCAGTGAGTGTGCCCAGACCGAATGGAGGTCAGCGAGAAGAGGAGTCTAGCAGAGCCGGTGTAGCCGGTGTAGTAGAGCGCGAGGCGCTGCTGGAGCTGGAGTTGGCATCTTTGGGGCTTCCTCCCCCCCCAGTCAGCCCACTCAAGGAAAGGGGGCATGGGGTGTTGCTCTCCGAGTGTGTAGGTGGAGCACTGGAGGAGGATGAGGACGATGAGGATGAGGAAGGAGTCCCTAGAGGGACACTTGAACCTCCAGGCAGGCCCTGCAGCGTCTGGCCGCACACATGGTGGTGTTTCTCCCAGTCCTTGTGCTGGCAGAAGGAGCCACAATACCGCGCTGTGTTGCAGCCGCTGCACGTCTCGCTGGCTTTGCGGCCGCAGTTCCAGCAGCTCTGCAGTCAGAGAGAAAAGGGGCAAATGTTAGCGGTGCACGACTATCGTGGCAATAACTGCACCCTTCAAACTTGATTTAACCCTTTTTTTTGTCCTGGTAGTGTGCTGGATGTCAAGCTATTCCATTACAGGGCTGGGGAAGGTTTGCTGGTGCACCAGGAGATCCACCTACCGGCCTGCTGGCCCACACACATAATCAAATGTGTCTACATACAGGAAATCCCCGCCAGAAGTGACACACACACACGTATCTCGCTAACATAACCCTAACATTGATCATTTAGCACACGCCCTTATCCAGAGCGACTTTTAATTCACACAGTCTTACAACCCCAGCAAGTGTGGGTTAAGGGCCTTGCTCAGGGTGCCAACTGTGGCAGAGGTGGGATTTGAACCCTGGACGTTCTGGTCCATAGTCCAGCACCTTAACCACTAGGCCACCACAGTACCCTAACCTCACCCTCACCCTCACCCTCAGCCTGCTTTGGGTTATTCACCCAATCAATAAACACAGACACCAGAGTTCTCAGAACACAGAACACTGCCCAGACACAGTTAGACATGTCTGAGTAAGGTAATTCTGACCATGGGTACATCTCCCTGCTGGGCTGCACGATGGGCTTAAAAGGATGGTGGAAAGACGCGAGAAGCATGAAAGCCCATTTGCTCTCACCAGCTGGTGGCCCCGGTATGTATGGAGCCAGTCACTGGTCTGTGGTCCTCCTCCCTTAGTGGCAGATCAAATTTGGAATACAATTGGGTTTGTGGGGTGTATTTTCCATCTGTAGCGAGGATGCCGAGAGCGAGACACACCTCACTGGAGTCTTCCTGCTGGTTGATGACAGACAGCGCATCCTCCGAGGCCTGCCTCTTAGCCTCCGCTAATGCTCTCTCCATTTTAGAGCGCTCAGCTGAGATCATCTCATGAGCTTTCCTCTCCGCATCTGACACTGCCTTCTGCAGCTCCGACATCGCCTGTCTTTTCACCTCGTTCACTGCCTCCTCTGAACAGGAAATACGGAGAGAGGAGGGAAAAAGAGAGAGATTAGCCCCTGTAGACATGGCCTTATTTCCTGCTCTCCCCCGTGTCATTCCTCATCGAAGCTGCCTAAGCTCTCGGTCTGCTTATTTTATTCCCTGTGAACAGATGTACAACATCCAAAATTTAAAGCATGCTGTCAGAAAAGAGTCACCTTTAATAATGAATATGGATAAAACCACATCCTGGGCTGATAACAGCAGGTGTTTCCAAATCCACTCACTTTGTTCTCAAACTTGCCCATTAACCTAATATGTGCTTCCGTTTGATTTCTCTCCTGAGCGATTCAGCCAGTTAATGGCCCCCACATTTAGGAAGCAAAACTCAAAATGGGACGCAGATCCAGAGAGGCAGTGCTCTGCTCTCGTACTGAGTGTAAGACAATAGTGCCTATGTGTGTGTTTGTGTGTCAGAGAGAGCGAGACCAGGCATTTGTTATACTTGTGGGGACCATATTTCCCCTGACAGGGACATTTGACCATTGAGACCAAACGTCTAACTTTTCATTTGGCTTGTGTAAAACTCCGAAAAAGTTCCCCTTTTTGTTACTGAGGTCATAGATTTAGGGGTAGCCTTAAAAAGCTCTGCTGTAATCATGCCAATGGAAATTCAACATAAATATAGCTTTACCAAGACTGTGTGTGTGCATGAGTGTTTTTAGGACATGCAGGTGTGTTTGGACATGGCCGAAAATAGAATGCATGCTCATTAGGGCCATGTACATCACTGTTCATGGACATAGTAATCACGTAATCCTGTAATCACGTCTCAATTATGTACACCTAATATTTAGCTTGGTGAGAAAGGACCATATGCATAATGCATCCAAAGCAGCGTGTTTTTTGGCAAAGTTCTGTAAGTACAGTAAACACGGCAACAGTTCTAGTAACCTTAATGTGAAGACGCAGCAACTATGCAGAACCACCAATCCATACACCTATATTAGGGCTAAAAAAAACGTAGGAGATTATTTCGTTGTGGGATATTTCATTTGAAAAATTTCCAAATTTTTGTAAGCAGTATATCATAAGTTTCGTGAATTCATTTTTCTTTCCACTCGGTCCCTTACTGAGGTCTCAGGTCTTCCCAATGTTTCTTCCCCATTACATTTAGGGAGTTTTCCCTAGGCACTGTTGCCATTGCTCGGTTAGGAAAACTGGTATGAAGTTGTAAAGCTGATTTGTGACAATATGCTATTGTAAAAAAAAGGGACACGTAAATAAATTCAACAGTATTAATGAATACATAATAAACAAAAACCTATTTCCTTTTGAAATTGCCAGAAAATAAAGATAAAAACTTAGCTTCTAGTGTGAATTTACAAAACAGCCAGAAAGTGTGCTGTTTAGAGGGGTAAAGTCAGTTAAAATCAAGTAGGCACTTATATATGTACTGTATATATATACACACACACAGTGCTCACAAAATTGTGCGATATTTCATTAGGGAGCATTTCATTTTAAAATAACCCCCTTTTTTTCATTTTTGCGAGCAATATATACATGTAGCCCACCAGAAATATTTACCATACTAAACCTGTGTCTTCCCCCGGCTTTGTGTGTGTGTGTGTGTGTGTGTGTGTGTGTGTGTGTGTGTGTGTGTGTGTGTGTGAGAGAGAGAGAGAGACTATCACTGCTGTCTCAGCTGGAGATATACTTAGTATTCTGTTCATCTTCTCCAAGAATCCACACACACATACGTACATATCTCCAGTTTTCATGTTGCATTCCACCTTCATCCTTTGTTTCTTTTTACCTCCTCTGTATCCAAGCAAACTGAGATATCACACTTGGCACATGTTCCACTAAGATTAGTTTGCAAATGTAATTAATTTTATCAAGGAGACTTTGGAACAGATGCTGCAGCAATTAGTAGGTAATGGAAAACAGTGGGGCGACCATATTAACGTTTTCATCCTACCGGGACCGGGCAGGTTCCCATTTTTGCCTCCCTGTTCAAAAATGATTCTTAGAAGCAGTGTTGGCCTTTACTATACCAACTCAGAGTGCGATGCACACAGAGCATCAAGTCAGACACAACTGCTATGTTTCAAATGCGTAAGTGTACAGCGCAGAAAAACCCCTGAACAAACGAGAAGGTTTGGTTTTTTTGTTTGTTTTTTTTTTGCTTTTCAAAATGAAAATTTTGCAGGTGGTAAACTTAATTATAATGTACAGCCCTTGCATTTTTGGAAATATTTTATTATTTGTTTTGTTGGGACAACACTGAAGATATGACACTTTAATATAACGTAAAGTCGTTCGTCTACAGCTTGTATAACAGCGTAAATTTGCTAAGCCCTGGCTCGCTAACCACTGGCAACAAAAGTGAGTACACCCCCAAGTGACAATGGCCAAATTGTGCCCAATTAGCCCGTTTCCCTCCCTGGTACCATGTGACTCATTAGTGTTTTTGGAGACCTTTGAAATCTCGGAATGTGACTGACATGTTAATGATTTAATAGCATTTGCTGAAACATATATATATATATTACAGATATGGATATGGCTGCCAGTCCGTTGAGTAGGGGTCATTGTCGCAGTGCATTTTATAAACATAAAGTTCCACAAACTATAGCCTAGTAGCCAAGTAAATACTTGTTTGGGTTTGTTACATGTTTTAAGTGTGATAGTGTACTCTAGGCCTAAACTTATCTTATTCATACTTGCTGTCATGGTTATAACCCATCGATTGGCCCTGAGTGGTTTGGATAACGAATATTCAGATAACAATAGCCATTATTTCCTAATGCACAAATCCCTACCTGGTTCCTTTACATTTCAGAACTTTGTTCTACTGAACTGGTTCAAAGTTGAGTCGAAATATTAACCTTACTTGATATAAAGATTCCCATTTACGGTACAATATTAAATCTACAGGTAGGCTTCATATTTAACTAAAATTATATCCAGTCTATAGCTATAAAGCTCAGCTTGGACTGTGGTGGTCTAGTGGTTAAGGTACAGGACTATGGACCAGAAGGTCCAGGGTTCAAATCCCACCTCTGCCACAGTTGGGTGCCTGAGCAAAGCCCTTAATCCACAATTACAAAAGTCGCTCTGGATAAGGGCGCCTACTAAATGACCTAAAATGTAAACGTAATATACAGCTGTATATGCATAGCTTTTATTATAACGCAAAATGTACTTAATCACCAAAAATCATTTTTAGGATTTGTGACTCAAACAGTTATAGCAAATCTTACCACGAGGCCCTGAGGACATAGGGCGCAGTTTCAGTTCCTCTCAAAAGGCAAGGGCGTGGCTAAAATAAGGCTCTCCACACAGACTAAAACCATCAACTTTAATACTTGATATTGTTATTTCTATTTTTTATTAAGACTTAGGATAAGTCTTAATCTTGTATCTTCACTAGCAGGTCCGTTTGTGACAGTCATGTCTCAACAGGAAGCAACAAGATGTTGTATCTGTTGAACTATTTCATTACTCTATAATTTGTTTTTGTTTATTTAAATTATAAATGAGCATTATACTGGAATGCATTATTTAAAAAAAAAAACATTTCTTGCTTGCTACAGACTGATTCGCTCGATTCACTGAAAAGAGTCATTATAAACGAATCGTTCACAAAGCGTCTCACCACTGGCACGCAGACACACAAATATAGCCTGGTGGTAGGCTGGTGAGTTGTGGGTGTTCTTACTCACCCTGTTTGCTGTGCAGTTGCTTTAGGGCTGGGGAGAGCGGGATGCTTGGGGCACCTGCATAACAAACAACTGCAATTAAAAGGGCTCTGGAAACAGTTCGAATGCAGCACACAGATCCGCACCAGCAGCAGTGACCCACTTCCCATCAAAACTGCACTGGTTTCAACAGCTGCAGCCTTCATGCGGTAGGCTATCGTTAACGTGCCAGTTCTCCCTCCATCCAGGTAATAGCTCCCTAAAGGAGTAACCTCTGAAATATAATGTGTGCTATTGCTGATTTCCACACACTTTACCTGGAGCCACTGATCATTCACCTGGCTGTCTAATTTAACTTGATTCCCCCATTCAGTCCCAACACCATACTGCCTCCGCCCATCCATCCATCCATCCATCTGTTGCTATTATTTTTAATCCATCCATCACCAGCTCTTCTTGAACTCTGTCTCTGTTTTGTCCTTTATTGCTTTCTGTGTAGTGCGACCTTACTTATTACGGCTGCTTTAAGACGTCAAACCAAAAAGACCCGTTTGGAAACCTTGTGCATGCACCTGCACACACGCGTCTATGGGGCAAATGTGCATGTGTTACACCAATTTCATTGGACGAACATTTCCTTTTGAGGCACAGCCTTCACTGGCTGTTGGCGGAGTGCGATCGGGTGCCTTTTGCACCAAAAGAAAAACCTCCCCGCATTCATTGGGTGCTTTTTATCTGCCCCTCCCTTGAATCACCGAACCAAGGCTTGTCTTATGGTTCTTGATCGGCCTCTCAAACCTCTGAATCGACCTCTGGAATTAGGAACAAGGCTACTCAGCCATGACAATTTATTAGTCATATTTACAGTGTTATTATGAACTTGTGAAATGATTGACTGTGCATTAGGTAGTGATACTAACTCTTAAGGGATAAGAGGTATGTACTGATATGACTGGCCAATAAAATCAATTCCTTCTAAGGAGAAAAGAGAAGTCAGATTACATAAATGCCACTTATAATAGAGGTCCGGTCCGGGGCAGCTGTTGAGTTCAGTCACAAATGAAGAAACTACCGGTAATTCATATTTCTGTCGGACGTTGTAAGCAAGGTAAACACTCAAAGCCGTTTTTGAACTATGAGGGGATAGCGTCTAGCGTCACCGCGCCGTTCTCTCATAATATTCTCTCACTAATGGACGCTCAGGTATCACAGTAGTATCACCTCCGCGAGTCATACCCAGTCCTGCCACGTACTGGCGCCCTGTTCAGAGTACTCTTATTCCCCATGTTCTCCAGGGACAGGCACAAAGTGGTCAAATGACATTTTAACAATGTTGAATGAACCATTACTTTTAGGGTTACAGTTCAAACGAAACAGCCCTTTTGACGAGGAATGGAACATAATGGAAACGACTTGATTCCCAGCTGTATTTATTTACTGGTAGAAAGAGCATTGATCGTTACTATCAGTGACACAGCTGATACTTTGAAAAGCAGGAGGAAAAAACTATCAATCCCATCACCTATTCAAGCTCAACCCTTTCTATGGCTGCTGCTCCTTGATGCTGCATTTCCACGTCTTCTACAACAGGGACAGACGGAGGGCACTCGGCCCAACACAAGGAAGCCTGTGCTCTCCCAGCCCTGGCCCAGTGTGTGCTAGATCAGTCTGAGGCACTCACCTGCCTTCCTCCAGATCTCTTCAGGCAGGTAGCCGGACGGTGGCCGATGGAGGAAGTCTCTGTGGATGTCTGTCATAGAGAGCAGAGGATAATTACTTTAGATGAGTATTCAGCCCGTGTGTGTTAACACAATGATCTTAAATAGGGGTGGCCAAGAGTAAGAATTGACCTAACCCAGCAACACCAAAACGCTTCTTATTCTTCAACAAGGGGGCTAAAAAATGATCTGAAAGCCCCAACAGTTTGGTGGTACTGGAAGCCCCTCAACCTTCGGGTTATCCCACTAAACCAGTATATGCATATCTGATTGAATACCTTAGGAGTCTACACTCAAAAGGACAAAAACTACAGGTACTTAAAAACTGTCTAACAATGCTTCATCCCCTGATAGCTTCTGACTGGCTCTGGTGTCATACAGGCAGAACTGGCCAGGTCCGAGTGAGAAAACATTAGCCATTAGCTAGAGTCTGTGCCAGGATCGACAGGTCGACCCATTCATCTGAAACATTTCTCCCAGTTTTGCGTTTAGGTCCCTTACATTTTTGGCCACCCCATTGCGTAGATCTAAAATTACCTTGGTAGAAAATACAAAAAACAGCACAAAAACACAGCAATTCATGCAGGCAGTGGGGAAGCTAAGATGATGGGGTTTTGTGTGTGTGTGTGTGTGTGTGTGTGTACCATAAAGGACTGATGGAAGGGGAAGAGTTGCGATGAAGAGGAGCTCCCACCTTTTTTCATATCCTCTACGTCACTGTAGCGCCGGATCCAGTGGTTCATCTCCTCGCGGTCGGCCTCCTGGCAGCGACGCAGCACAGTTAGTGAACGTCTCGTCTTCTCCACCATGTCCATGATGCAGTTCAGCAACTGAAAGTGGGCACATTAGTATTATTATTATTATTATTATATTTAGATTGTAACCCCAAGAAGACAGAGAGAGAGAGAGAGCATGGAAAACGCATTGCCCTATCCAAGATGGCACTCCAGGGCAGCGATGAGAATCCTTGCACCAACCTTTGCACTCATAGCTGCTATGGAGTGCCATCTTGGCTAGGGCAATGCGTTTTCCATGCTCTCTCTCTCTCTCTCTCTCATTCTCATCTACTTTGTCTCCATGTTTATGTGTCAGCAGATCAACACCTGTAACTCCAGCATGAACTGCAGTAAAAACTTCCTGCTGTTGTGTGTGTGTGTGTGTGTGTGTGTGCAAGCTGCTCAGGCACAGGGCTTTTAGTTTTTTAGGAGCGCTGCAGTATTTGCTAAACCCATTAGTGCTGTCCAGGTGCGACCCTAAGTGCTTTGTAGGAAGTGTGCATCTGTTCAGATGTCTTTTTGATTGTGTGTGTGTGTGTGTGTGTGTGTGTGTGTGTGTGTGTGTGAGAGAGAGAGAGAGAGAGAGAGAGAGAGTTGTGCTGCTTATCCACACGCACACAAACCACAACAATAGCACTACAACAGCTGTGCTGCCAACAACATTAGGCCATACTGGTTCGCCCTACATCGCTCTCTCCAAACTTCTCGGTACGTGTGTGTGTATATTCATGTGAGTAATAACACAGGGACTCGCAGACAGAGCTAATATGATAAGAGGCTTGTTAAAGTGGACCAATCAGATCAACTGGGAACTGCTATCCCCGCTCCATGTTAGGAGTAAATTAGAAACGGTAAAAGTCTGCAGTCATACAACCTCAATTCCAATGAAGTTGGGACGATGTGTGAAAAATACAGCAATATAACAACAGAAAATAATGATTTGCCAACCCATGTTCAATTGAATACACTACAGAGACAAGATATTTAATGTTCAAACTGATCAACTTTATTATTTTGCGCAAATATTTTGAATTTGAGTGAAAAAGTTGGGGCGTGTTTAATACTGTGTTACATCACCTTTCCTTAGAACAATAAGTGTTTGGGAACTGAGGACACTAATTGTTGAAACTTTGCGTGTGGAATTCTTCCCCATTTTTGCTTGATGTACAACTTCAGTTGCTCAACAGTCCGGGGTCTCTGTTGTCGTATTTTGCGCTTCCTAACGCACCACACATTTTCAGTGGGAGGCAGGTCTGGACTGCAGGCAGGACAAGACTTCCAAAAACAATCTGAAACGTGGACTCGTCAGACCACAGGACACTTTTCCACTTTGGGTCAGACCATCTCAGATGAGCTCGGGACCAGAGAAGCCGGCGGTGTTTCTGGGTGTTGTCGATATATGGCTTTCTCTTTGCATGGAAGAGTTATAATTTGCACTTGTAGCTGCAGGGATGAACTGTGTTCACTTATAATGGTTTTCTGAAGTGTTCCTGAGTCCATTTGCTAACATCCGTTACAGAATGATGTCTGAAAAACTGGGTAAAAGAGCAAAAATTGTGCATTTACAACAAAAGTGAAGATGCTGACCCAGTTATCGTCCCCTGTCATGCTGCATTTAAGGGAAACCCTACAGTGTGTATACACACAGCAAACAATGCTTGTTTACTCCTGTCAGGGGCACAGGGTAGGGTATGGGTCGTAACCCGGACTGCACAGGTACACCTGAACATTACAGCATCGCGGGAATTCATAAAACCCCCACCGACCTTCACGTTGCAAGCACCATTTCCGATTTTAGTGGAGTTTATTCTTTATTTGCTGTGCTGCCCATGCTTTAATCTGATTTGGGGTTAAAAATCCCAAGTCTATCACTAAGGACATAGAAGCACCAGGGATATTCCCCTGCCTGGCATCTGCTCCCTCAGACATGGTCAATATGATGCTTGCCCGTTGGGATTCCAGCTCAGGTCCCCGGCTTGGTTAGTTGAAATGCTAGCACAGGGACTGTGGAGAGCCTTACTCGACTACAGTCCAGAAGGTCTGCCTAGCTGCCGCTGTTGGGTCCTCGAGCAAGGCTGTTAACCCACAATTGCTTTGATTGTATGATTGTATGACAGTTGTATGTCGCTCTGGATAAGGGTCTGCTAAATGCCTTAAATGTAACTTGCTGCAGCGCTACTCAAGTGTCGGTGAAGGTAAACATATAGTCTAACTATAGACCTAACCCTATAATCAGTCATGAATCCTGTCCGGTATGCTCACTGTCCATCACAGGGCTCCGCAAACACAACACCAGCCAGGACCGCGGCCCAGGAACTGCCAGGTTGGGCATAACATATAGACAGGATTGGTTGTGTAAGTGTTTGTGGGACCTGCCAGATCTGCGACGCTGTACGATGGAATAAGGTTCTCTTCCTGACACAACGCGTCTTAAGCAAAAAAGTTCTAGCCGGGTCTCATCCCACCACAAAACATTTTTCTTGTTGCCTTACGACTAGTCCTTGTATATTATACAACCTAATCTCCTCAACCTTGATCTGGCCACCAGATCCCTCCATTACCCTCTCTCCCAGGATTCTGTCCGTGTGTGGCTACCCCCTTTGCTCACTCTTGCTGCCTGTCGCTATGTTTTTTCACAGTGGTGTGCTTGCAGTTTGGCCAGAACCCATCACAAGCTGGTGCCGTTCCATGACTGCAGCCCTTGTCTCAGCTGCTTGGCCCAGCTGGAGCTCCCTCCACTGGCTCCTTCCCTCATCTGTGCCCCCTTTAAACGCATGCTCTGTGTATGCCTGCACATGTGTGTGTGTGTGTGTGTGTGTGAAGATTTAAGTTCAAGGCTTGTGCTGATGAACCGATACGTAGACGTACATTATCCAGGTGCTTCCACTCCTCTGCCCATTCGCGGTCGGTGAGTCGGTGATCAATGACCTCTTCCTGACGTGCTCCATGAACAGCTGCAACACACCACAAACACACACACACACACACACACACACACACACACACACACACACACACACACACACACACACACACACA
>JAUZST010006578.1:0-14750 GCA_034779995.1 Parotocinclus haroldoi
ATATAACACACACACACACACACACACACAAACACACACACACACACACACACACACACACACATATACACACATATATATATATATATATATATAGCTTTATTTTAATTCTTGCATTAAGACAAACATAATGGTGATCACAAGATCTAATTTACGCTTTAAAATACAGGTGCAACTGAAGCTCCAACCTCACTGACCCATGGACGCCTGTCACTCCCCTTTTTTGTCCTTCAGCTGTCTGAGCTGCAGCGCTGTCTCTTTGGAGTTTCCATTTGTCCGAGTCCACATGTGTATGTTCTTACAGGTGTTTGTATCACGTGTATATGTATGTATATATGTGTTTGCGTGTACGTATGTGCGTTTCTGTGTATACGCTTGTACTCTATATGTGCGTCGTTCACTTGCAGTAGATGTCAGTGTGCGTTCCTGTATACATGTGTATGACTGTGAGCGTGGGTCAGTGTTTGTGGCTCTACAGTGCGTGTGTTTCGTGCTCTGTAGTTAGCATGGCTGAATTCACAAGGACATAAAATCTGGTGTCTAAATGCTCACAAAAATTAGGAGATATTTCATTATTGGATATTCCGTTTTGAAGTATCCCCTAGTTTTTGTGAGCAGTGTATATTACTGTATTATTCATTCATAATACTGCATTTCCAGTCATTCCATTTTCCTTCAGACAGCTCTACTGCACAAAGTAATA
Organism: Parotocinclus haroldoi; assembly: GCA_034779995.1. NCBI lineage: Eukaryota > Metazoa > Chordata > Actinopteri > Siluriformes > Loricariidae > Parotocinclus > Parotocinclus haroldoi. Next base: position 704 of record JAUZST010006578.1, read on the forward strand.
TTTAGATATAGAGCTGATTGGGCATCTGGGAGACTGTGGTAACCTAGCAGTTAAAGTAATGGACTCCACTTAAAGACTGCACCAGAACGTCCAGGGTTCAAATCCCATCTGCCAAGCTGCCGTGGGGTCCTTAACCCACAATTGCTTGGAATTAACAGTAATATGTAAGTGTGCTTGAAATAGTAGACATGCTACTCGTACAGGTAAAGGAGGATATATTACCATTAGCTTGACATTTTTTCCATTTTCCATTGGACCGGATTTCAACTTTTCACTCCGGTTGTTGTTAAAATTAATTATAATTTTAATTAAAATTAATTCTAAGGTGAGGTGGTATATATATATATATATATATATATATATATATACACACCACCTCCTATATGTCATGCTTGAGTCTCTGAGGTTAAATTTCCTCGTTAAGAAAGTACATCTAGCTTCTCAGATTTCCGTATTAGGTATGTACCGTCTAATGTCCATTGTCCTGAGTGATGCCCCAGCAATGAATATTAAAAAATCTCAGAATGAATTAAGAGTTTATCTCACATGCCAGTGTACCTAAATGTCTGGAAAATGCAGTATCAATTTATTTACAAGTTTAGCGGAATGCCTTGTGATGCACCCTTCATCTTTTTCTCTTTTATTTGTGGCTGATTGTTCTGGTAAAGATGTAAAATTACTAGATCAGTAACTCCATTCAAGTTCATCTTGTACATCATCTGATCTAGTAAGATTTATATCTGTAAAATCCTTTGTTTGCTGTTTCCCTGTTGCATGCTCTCAAATGTAGTCTGCTGCACCGCATGCTAACATTAATTCATGTTCTGCAGATGGCGTTTGGCCAAATGTTCGAATCTCCGGTTAGTGTCCCATCACTTTTTCCATCTCCTCCATTTCATCTCCACACAGAGTGGCCATAAAGCTGAAAGTTAAGAAAACTAGAACACCTAAAAGTTTCCTATCACGCTAAGTGGAGCAAGCTCAAGTGTCCAATCACATGGTAGGATCAGAATAGAAGAACCAAACAGTCGCTGTACAGTCGTTATTAAGGTACTGTGGGACTGGGGTATGGGACTGGACTCTGGACCTGAATGTCATGCAGCAAGGTCCTTAACCCACAATTGCTAGGATGATAAGATTGATTGTAAGAATAGTAAGTTGCTCTAAGTAAGAGGTTCTGTTAAATGTTGTAAATGTAAGGTCATATTTACACAAATATCCCAAACATAGTCGATTAGCCAAGATGAGTTTGGTGTCTTACTATTTTTTGAATAAGTATTCCACTGGAGACCTAACGAACGAGTAACAAGTAATCGGTAAATTCCACTGTTTTAATTAAGTACATTTTAATACAGATAATACTACCACATTTTGTAGATTCATACTGATAAACCATGTAGCTTTGTACCTGTAATTTGTGCGGCCGCACTGATTCTTGGGAGTCATTTCTCTGCGTAATAAAGACATAATAATGCGTTTGCTGGTTTTCATGTTTAAAGCGGTTTTAAGAATAAATGAACATTTTCAAAACTCTAGCACACAGAATGTTTGTATAAAGCTTGCGAGCATGTTGTCACACGCACAGACCGACCAATCTCTGACACTGACAAATCTCATACCATATGATAATGATGATTTTCCATTGGCTGAAGCAAACCTGTATTTACAGACCAGCTTTTGAATGATGCGTTTCTATTATTTTTAGCTCAGCCAAAGCTTTGTAACATAGTTTGAAAAGTAAAGCAGCAAACGTCTTGTGGCTGATCATCTATGTTTGTAGGGGTTTGTGTGTATCTATCTATCTATCAAATGAGTTCCTTAATATACGTTGACGCTCACTTTGGTCTTAGTGCAGCACTAAAACGATCTGATAGGACTTTACTCAGCTGATACTCATTTATATTTTCACAGTTTCGTTATTTAAACATGAATCGTAATGTGTAGTGGCTGATTATTTTGGAACTGGCTGTTCTCCAGGTTGTGGACAGTAAAAGGGCACCGGACAGGATGGGGCTTGTGTGTGTGTGTGTGTGCGTGCGTGTGTGTGAGAGACGTGTGATTGTGTCTGTCTATGTTCTGCCCTCTCTGTTCTCTCTAGTGAGTTTTTAGAGCTCAGATGAAAGATTGAATGTGATTTTGGGTAGATCAGGTGTGTAGAATGAAGCCAGGCTGCATGTCTCCGTTTGGTCTTTTTCTCACTTTCAGTCTTACTCCCTCATTCGTTCTGCTCTGTCCTCATGCGCTGGGTGAGAACGCCCCTGAGACGCTCCTGTAATGCAGCATCTCGTCCAACGTGCATGAAGACGAACCCGGCGTGCAGTTTTCTACTGCGTGAAACAGTGTGACTGTATCTACAGCAACGCACGCAAGTGTGTATGTGCACGAATGGGGGCATGTCCCAGGATCCTGTCTGCTGACTGAATGCGAAGTACATGCTCCTCTTAATGCACTGGCTAGGGTAGAATTCTAGAAGGCTTATTCTGCATCGGATGTTTTTGTGATTATGCATCATATGCTGATTACAGTGCAGTCTGTGTTCAGTAACCAGGATCAAATTCTCTTTAATTCTTTTAGAAAATCCAAACCTAAAACATGAGGGCAACAAAGTCAGCTAGATTCTGCAGCACAGCCTCTATTTGGCAGCAGTAGAACAGCTCGTGGTTATTAACTATTGCTATCCCTACCGCACATTCTCTGTTTGTACATAAGACACCAATGCAGGTTTATCGAGGTGGGTCTCATCTGTCTGGAGCCTGTTCACTCATCTCTTACTAACATAAACTAGCTCTTGCTTTCTTTTTATACTTTATAGACTCCGTTTTGTGTGCGCGTGCGTGTGTGTTATGTATGTTTGTGTCACTTCAGACCGGATAGCAAACTTGTAAAATTGACACGTGACTGTAAGGTTCGTTGTTACAGCAGAAAGAGACGATGCGAGTGCTTCACAGTCCATTCTTGGCCTGTGACTCGCACTGAGCATGCTCAGAACATCATTTCAGCTCTATACAGTACAGAGTCGTTGTTGACTGTTGTGAACTACGACATTCGTACGACGGGAAGCGTCCTGTTATTTGTTGTCTGTTAGTGATGTTAAGCTGCTGCAAGCTATAAACGGATTCAGTGGTGTGTTAAAGCTTTGTGCGTGCGTGCATACGAGTCATTAATGGAGCTTTTTGATTTTAAGCCCGCGGAGGGGGAAGAGTTCTTGGTAAGATCCTTTGCTCCCTACTGGGCTTCGACTATCCTTCATGTTCATTTATCAGGTTTCCGTTGAGATTTTGTTCTTGTAGAGGACTTTGGGCCATATTTACTAAGGGAAGCACTAATCAGCAGCTCACAACATGCATGCAAATAAACACGAATGCACATCGGCTAAGCAGCAAATGGCTGACGCAATACAAACCTATTTAAAGCATGAACTCGCCCAGAAATAAGTGCCAAAGATTTAGAAATTGCACAAAAGCTTACATTTTAAAAGTATGCATGTGCATTCTCTTCGGCTGGACGTACAAGGCTGGAAAGGTCATATTTATTGTCACTGGGTGCATCCTGATTTTTTTGAGCTCTGTCTGTGCTTCTGAACTTACAACCTTGAACGTATGGAATAATAAAGGTTGCCAAAGAGCTTTTTTTGCTTTAGGACTCGCATTTTGCATTTCTTGCATCGCTACAGTATCAGGAGTATGCCAATCCAAATGCCCAATAAAGGGTGCGCATAAAAAAAAAACTGATGTAACTTATAGTCAATTTTGGATTTTGACGTCTTGAATAGTGAGTACGTTATCACCAATTTCCTAAAGGTCTGCTGAGTTTATTGCTCTTAGGTTAATGGCATAACCGAATATGAAACAGTATTCAGTAATAGTTAAATAACCATGTGTATTTTAGATACATAGAATGAAGGAAAATAAAAATTCTAATACCGAACTTATTCTGATTTCACAACATCAATATTTTAGCTGATAATAATCTATAGCTGTCTGAATATGAGATGCTTCTTTTTTATACGATTTTCTTGTGGTTATTAAACTGATGTAAGGTGCACAGTGACTGGTAGCTATATGTCAGTTAGTTTATTTGATCTAGTTTGCATTTACATATCCATGATGTTGAAAAACGCATGGCAGAGCTTATATAAAATACTCGGTCATTGCCATCATGTGCTGTATTAACGCTTTTATCCATTCCTGGTCACAGCAGTAACCCTTGTTCTTATTTATATCAGTCTCTCACAGGCCTGATGACTAAAGTGTAAAGGATTTTTGATGGTGCAGAATATTAGTAGATATGGCCTTTGTTTTGTAACCTCTCTCATTTCTCCTCTCCTCTGTAGACTTTGTAGACGGTCTTTATCAACTTCCCTTCTCATTACATTTCATATGTATGTGGTGAGTCAAAAGTCACAGGACAGACTTTTATTTCAGAGACAACGGGGAAAATTATAGATCTGAATACCCCAGCATGTAATAGGTAAAGGGGGCATGTCTATTAGGTCCTACATGGCTGCCATATTTTATCATGGGCAAGTGCTTCTAAAGGGAACGTAGCATATAAAAGGCGACCAGAACTGAGATCTCAGAAATCTCAGATTCTGATTTCTCTTGTGGTTTAAAAGTTGTCAGCACAAAATTGAAAGCGTTTGTTGTTTGTCACAGGTGACTGCATTTAGAATTGATACCGATGATGTCCGGGAAACGTAGCTGCCATATCATAGCTACAGACTTCAACAACTTGACACCCAGGAACAAACAGCAATTTCACACAGCACTGTTCCAGCCCTCATAGCCAAATTCGGAGAAACCGGGACTGTGGACAACAAGCCACGTAGTGATCATCCAAATACCTCTATTGGCAGCCTTGGCTAAAAGTCCATGACGCAGTACGCACCCATGTCCTGTCTTTTGACTCGCCCTGTACATATGAAAATAGACAAAATAGCAAGACACAAGTGATTAGAATCTTTCTGAACCTGTTTCTAATTAGTGTGTTTTGCTAACTTGATGTTAAAACTAAAAATCGATTGTTCTATATTGGACATTGCTAATTATGTCATGGATGATGTTGGGGTAAAACAGGCAGTTGTGACGGCACCATTACCACATTCATATGATAAGGCTGTAATATCAAGTCAAAATTACACATTGGCATTAAATGATAGACCTTAGAAGGTGAACCGTGTGTAACATTGTTGACGTAGTATTTTAGTAGTTTATTTAATGCATATTTTTATGATGTAATAATGGGGTTAAAATACATTAGAAGCTACTGGGAGGATAATGTTTTATGCAGATCAGTTTTCTGGAAAATTGTGCCCATCAAAGTTGAGTCGTGCGATGATTTAAACGCACCAGTTTGTTTAAGCGTATATAATCAGGTTATTATAAGTGTAGCTATGGCTTTGCTCCCCTAAAAGCTGAACTGCTCAGATAACAATTTTAGATGTCATTAATGTTGTACTAAGTGGTTTTCAAGTGAGTTTCTGTGTGCTATCTTGTATACCCCCCCCCCAACTTTCTGTAATTTGCTTCTCATGCTGAACAGTTGAGACAAATCCAGCATCAATAGAAGTTAAATCTAGCCTGAGAAAAAAAAAAACATCAGGTTCTTTTAACCATAGCCATCCTTTTTTTATGCCACAAAAAGCAACATTTTCCTTTCATCCGACCATAGAACATGGTTCTAGTGATAGTCCAAGCATTATTTACTGGGCTTACATTTCTGGTTAGATGATAGGAAATGCTTTCATTGCATGGAGGTGGAATCTCATGGTAGTTTTGGAGATTTGGTGACCCCAACATGCAACTTCTGTAATTCTGCAACGGTAGCATTTAATTATGGCCCTAAATGTAGATATTGGCATTTTCAGGCAAGTATCAGTATTTTATAGCCATGCCTTTGAGGTTATGACACTGTATGTACATATTGGTTTTAAATTGCCTTCTCGTGTCTGTCTAACCAAGTGAAACATTAAGTCATGAATTACTGCTTGAAAGTCAATAAACACTCTAAACAACTTCAAAAACGTACAATCTGAATGTAAAAATGTTACATTTTGTTTCTAAATATGAGGGGTGCCATGATTTACAATTACTAAATTTGTTAGTAAAAGGTGTAGCTATATATATAACTAATAAAACGAATAAAAAGTTTAGCGTTTTCATATTTTTCAGTTTAATATTAGGCTAATTCACCATAAGGTACATTTCTCATAACCGCCCCTCATCTGTGCCGTGGGTGCCAGTAATTGTGGAAGGGGCAATATGTTCTATATGCTAAATGGCAGTCATTAATAGTAGTATGTAAGTAAATAACGTGACTTAATAGAACATGATTATTAGTTAAGTCAGATGTTACTCCACAGAATGAAAGTTGTCAAATAAAATTACAGAATATTAGGTGCAATACAAGTTATACGTGTATAAAGAAGTCTTAATCCGAACCTAAAAATCAAGATGTATATAAACACTGTAATTAGTTCTTGTCAGACAGACACCCAGTTCCCACTTTGAGGACAACTGAGGTTCATCAACTCTGATGAGACATAAATTGAGGCAATTGGACAGAACCGGATCGAGACGCAGTGGCCAGGCTCCTTGCTAGGTCAGCACCCTAAAAGAATAAAACTGGGCAGAAATGGGCAGAGTCCTGTCCAACCCTGGAATGTAACTCAAATCTCAACTCGCCAGAGGCTGTACGTGAACCAGGGTGGTTCATAGCAGCTTTTATGATGTGAGGTTTTTCAGGGCTGTTGTTGTCTGGCCCTTAAGTTAAGGGTGATGTCAGGATAAGGAGGTGCTAGCAGGTCCTCTTCCAGGTCTATTTATGTTCTTCCTTATTAGAGGCTTTTGAGTCTCATGGGTCTTCAGGTTGGGGGCTGGATCTTTGGTGTACAAAAGACCAGGCGACACACACATTACAAACAGATAAATCTCAGGAACAATAAGCAAAAGTTGAACAGACCTCAGGACACTTTGCCAGCTACTGTTTATTCAGAGACCTTTTTTACCTTCATAAAATGAAACAGTCCCTTATCCAATTAATTTTGAGTTGCTGCACCTCTTTATCACTATGTGAACTGGCATTTGTGTTCCATTGTGAGAAAGCATACTTAAATTGAGACTACTATATAAGAATTCAAGAGGCTTACTGCTGTTAGGGACTTTGGTGTGATGATCATCCAGCTCTTGACAAACTGTGGTTCCAGTCCATCAGGAATTTGATTTATACAAGATGTGCACTGCTTTGTCTCCATCATCATCTGATGTTTCAGTTAAACCCCTTTAATCATTTAACTAATGTTCTTTAGCAGAATTCCTCAGTTGGCTGTAAACTGAAGGTGTGGTTTTTGGCTGTTTGGTAGTACATTCGTTAGTTAGATTGTGAATAAGCTTTCTGCTTGTGTAACAGTACAGTTAAACATTGTGTGTGTGTGGTCAAGTTGTGTGTATGTATGTGTGTGAGTGATTAATGCAGCTCTTTAATTTTAAAGCCCACAGAGGCTCCACAGGTGGATGAGTTGGGGGTAAGAAACTCTGCCCCCACGGGCCCTTAACTATTATTCTAACTAACGATTTGTAGGTTTTTTTTTAAGCTTCTGTTGTTATAACTTTTTCTGTTACTGTAAAATCCCTGATAACTCTGCCCTTGCATACCAAAATATTTGTTTTGGTTAAGTTTACTTTCCTTTAGTTTCTATATTTTCTCCATTTCTTTTGCTGTTTCCTTCTAAATTGAGAGCAAGTGCAACCCAAAGGTGTCAGCGGCTCTTAAGATTAGCAGATATGTTTAAAAGTGTGTGTGGGAACCCTACCCCTTAAGACTGTAAAGCTGACACTACTGCATGACTGGGGCCCCGTGGGGTCGGGTCAGGTAAGATTGAGCCCTGGGTATTGGGGCCCCATTAGTTCGCATGCACTGACTCAGGTGGGCAGAGCCATGCTCGTGCTCATGTTTGCAGTTAAGTATGACCAGGTTAACTTCAATCCAGCATGCTCCTTCTTCCTACTTCCTCTTCCTGTTTAGGGACTAACTCGTGCTGCAGATGCTTGGCAGAGCCACAGGTCTGAACAGACACTCTATAACCACAATGTAGTAGTTTAACGTCTAACCTTTAAAAGAAGAAAGCTCTCTATAAAGAATAAAACATAATAATTTAGTTAATTTGTGCTGCCCTTTGCTGGCCAGGTAACTGCAGCACCATTGGGTGTGTTTTATTTTTTCCTCCCTAATCCTGACTGGTGCACTGAGTCTGGCTTCTTCTTCTACAGAATACAGAAGAAAGCTCTCGTATCTCCATTACGTTTTTTCGCCTGTTCAGAGTGATGAGATTGGTGAAGCTGCTCAACAGGGGTGAGGGCATTCGTACCCTCCTCTGGACCTTCATCAAGTCCTTTCAGGTGAACACCCAACACCGCTTACACCAAATACTCAAGCTTAGAGACATTGATTACTGACTCATTTCTGATTATGTCATGTCCATGGAAAATCTCAGTCACTCCTTTTATCCGAAGCTCATACCATATATGCCTGGTAAATTACAATTTAACTATGACAGTCATCTGCAGTTTATAGCAATTGCAGGCTATAGCAATATTTTATATATGTGCTTGCTGGCTGGATTGTGGCCCAGCCAGTGCCCACCTGGCAACTCTGGGCGCAAGGGCAGGAACAACCCTAGACGGGTGGCCAATCCATCATAGGGCACACGCAAGCAGTCACGCACACAGCCACACACTAAGGACCACTTTAGAGACACCAATTAACCTAAAATGCATGTCTTTGGACTGTGGGAGGAAAACGGAGTACCCAGAGTGAACTCATGCAGACACGGGGAGGACATGCAGACTCCACACTCCCCCAGGTCGCTCCACCCTGGGATTGAACCCCAGGACCTTCTGGCTGTGAGGCAGCGGTGCTACCCAGCAAGCTACCATGCTGCCCATATATGTTTAGTTCCACTTAATCTAAGCCTTTCGAATAATTGTCTTTAGTGTGTAAAAGCAGTGTAGGTTTTTAAAACAAATGTACTGTAACTTGTTTACACTCAGGCTTTGCCATGGGTTGCTTTGCTGATCGCCATGCTGTTTTTCATCTACGCGGTCATCGGCATGCAGGTAAGCTTCCGTTCACCGATTACTTCCCAATTAAAGATGCACAAGGGAGTGAAAGTGAGGCTTTCAGGAGCGGCAGAAAAAGGAGATGAACACAGCGACGGGGCAGAAGTGAGAAAGATAGAGCAAAAGCAGGCCAAAGTAATAAATCATAGTAAACGATCATACCAGGCAGAGAATCAGATATGCGAGGCAGTCAGAGGTGCGAGTCGGTAAACAGAGCAGTGTTTGATCACAGGATCAGAAGTCGGGAGAAAATACAGGAGTGCTCAGTAATGCAATGGAAAATGACAATGAAACTTCCTTGAATGTAATCAGCCTGGTGGATCCCGCTGTGCCTGATCACAAATTGGGACGCTGCAGAGGATGTGATATAAAGTGTGGGGCAAGTGAGAGGACTGAATATGTCTGAGGCAGTAGGGGCTGGGTACGAGGGTCTTAGAGTGTGAGAAAAGCTTTATTGCTGGACACAGAGATGTCAGGCATGCTAATTAAACCCAAAATAAAGTGTTGCTTTGTAATATAACGGAAGCCGAACTGTTCCTTCCCTCTCCAGTGTCGGTGAATGTAGACGTGCTCAGTTTGAGCTGGCAAAATAAGATGGAGATCATCTATAAAGTATAAAAATAAACAAACAAACCTCATTTTGGCCTATTATTAAAAAATGTCAGTTTTTGTTCGGCCACAAATCTTGCAGTGCAGTAATATTTGTAATTATATATGGGGTGGCGACTGGTTTAAATGAAACACTAAGTCCAAGCTGATTATACAAATACTCAAAGAATACATTATCATAACATTTCAGATATTCGGGAAGATTGCCATGGTGGATGGCACACAAATCAACAGGAACAACAACTTCCAGACTTTTCCACAAGCAGTGTTGCTTCTGTTTAGGTAAGTGTGTAGTCAGGATTAGTTCCCATTCAACACAGCAAGCCAGTCAAAACAGATTTTTTCAGGAATACAGGGGTTAACCTGTGTATGTGTGTGCGTGTGTGTGTGTGTGTGTGTGTGTGTGTGTGTGTGTGTGTGTGTGTCTCTTTGTGTTTGTTTGTGTGTGTGTTTGTGTTTGCATGTTTGTGCGTGTGTGCATGTGTGTGTTCTGTGTGTGTGTTTGTGCGCGTGTTCATGTGTTTTTGTGTGTGCGTGCATGTTTGTGTGTGTTCTGTGTGTGTGTGCTTGTTCGTGTGTTTGTGTGTGTGTTCATGTGTTTTTTTGTGTGTGTGCGTGCGTGTTTGTGTGTGTGTTTTTGTATATGTGTGTGTGTGTGTGTGTGTGTGTGTCTTTGTGTGTGTGTGTGTGTGTGTGTGTGTCTTTGTGTTTGTGTGTGTGTTTGTGTTTGCATGTTTGTGCGTGTGTGTATGTGTGTGTGTGTGTGTGTGTGTGTGTGTGTGTGTGTGTGTGTTTTTGTATATGTGTGTGTATTTGTGTGTGTGTGTGTGTCTCTGTGTTTGTGTGTGTGTTTGTGTTTGCATGTTTGTGCGTGTGTTCTGTGTGTGTGTGCTTGTTTGTGTTTGTGTGTGTGTGTGTGTTTTTGTATATGTGTGTGTATTTGTGTGTGTGTGTGTGTGTGTGTGTGTGTGTCTCTGTGTTTGTGTGCTTGTTTGTGTGTGTGTTTGTGCGCGTGTTCATGTGTTTTTGTTTTTGTGTGTGCGTGCATATTTGTGTGTGTTCTGTGTGTGTGTGCTTGTTCTTGTGTTTGTGTGTGTGTTCATGTGGTTTTTTTTTGTGTGTGTTTTTGTATATGTGTGTGTGTGTGTCTTTGTGTTTGTTTGTGTGTGTGTTTGTGTTTGCATGTTTGTGCGTGTGTGCATGTGTGTGTTCTGTGTGTGTGTGCTTGTTCGTGTGTGTTTGTGTGCGTGTTTGTGCGCGTGTTCATGTGTTGTTGTTTTTGTGTGGGCGTGCGTGTTTGTGTGTGTTTGTGTGTTGTGATTAGGTGTGCAACAGGTGAAGCATGGCAGGACATTATGCTGGCGTGTATGCCTGGTAAACTATGTGACCCTGAGTCAGACTATAATCCTGGAGAAGAGATGACATGCGGTAGCAGCTTCGCCATTGTCTACTTCATCACATTCTACATGCTCTGTGCATTCCTGGTATACACACACACACACACACACACACACACACACACATATACACACATACAGTTACCTACTGAATGCAGTGTGTAACAGTTCTCTCTCTCTCTGTCCCTGTTTATCAGTAGAGGCTATTTAATGTAGCTCAGTCTATATAGGATATGGACATGTAGCAATTTAACATTGTACCAACTGAATACCAAAATCATGACATACTTGTGTTAAACTGTGCCAGATTTTGATTCATCTTGTAAACACTTTCTTTGCTTATGTGGATTCTAAATATACACTGCTCACAGAAATTAGAGGATATGTTATTTATTTATTATGGGGTATTTCATTTTAAAGTATCCCCTAATTGTTTTAAACAGTACATTTACTAACACTAATAATCACATACCCTTTCAATGCTGTCAGATATCTGTTAATGAATGAATGAATGAATTTTTTAAATATTTATTATAAATAAAAAGCAATATTAATGTAAAAAAAAGTGTTCAAGGAAACAGATTTCTCTTGTATCTAAATAGCAAAAATGGACACGCCGTGATAGTTATATGCACAGAGCACAGAGACTCAGAAGCTTTAACTGAGGCAGAACACACATTAGCATTAGCATGACCTGCAATCAATGGTGCCCACCCAAACCAACATCCAGGAAAAGTGCAGCCAGTACCAATATATTCAGGCATGACACGGAACCTGCCTCTTCTCTGTCCTCCGCCCACAACTTAGTTTTGGTTTAGGCAATATGAAGTTTTTCAGTAGAGATGTGAGGTGCAGGAAGGTCTGTGTGATGCCTGTGCCAGGACGTTCCCTAGCACTGTAAGTCCAGCTGTTTTTGTAGCACATAGTCTTTGTGTGTATGGACTGAGTCGGTTGGTCTATTTTTGTATATGTGTTTCTTACAGAGGCACCCAAATTGGGGACTGGGACTGTGTGTGACTTGCAGCACAGACACAGTTGTCCTTTAATTAAAATTAAGAATTGCGCTCAAAAGTACGCTCAATTCAATAAAATGATAAGAACATATATATATGAATGAAATATGAATTATGAGCTATTAATTCTGTAAAGGCAAGAACTGAAACAGCTTCCCATAATCATGCTATTAAATAAATGTCCATTATCATTATTACAGTTTAAAGAGTCCATTAAAGAGTTTCAGTTATTAGGAAACAAGAATGAATGTACTTGGCTATTGGAAAAATAAGATTTTTGCTGTACTGTACACATAAACATACTCTGCTTATTGTTTTTTTTATTTTTTTTTCAGATCATTAACCTGTTTGTGGCTGTCATCATGGACAACTTTGACTATCTGACCCGTGATTGGTCAATCTTGGGGCCGCATCACCTCGATGAGTTTAAAAGGATATGGTCTGAGTACGATCCAGAGGCTAAGTGAGTTGTGTAGTAGAGTGTGGGGTGGCTATATGCACTGTGTGAGTAATTCTTAAACACTCTGTTTATATCTATAGAGCTATGTGTGTTTCAGGGGCAGAATAAAACATTTAGACGTAGTGACTTTGCTGCGGCGCATTCAGCCTCCTTTGGGCTTTGGAAAGCTCTGCCCACACAGAGTGGCATGCAAGGTTATTACACACACACAGACACACACACACACACACACACACACACACACACACATTTCAGGGACATGTGGTCCTTACAAAGAAATAAAAAGTACTAAAGGGATGTCTATGAGCAGGAAAAACTGTGAAAGGGGATAAGATTTAAGATGGAACATTAAAGTAGGGGAAAGATGTTTGTTTGAGTTGTTGGTCTAGAGATAATTCTGGAATTGATGGAGTGCAGACAAATGCTTATCCTGAGTGTGCTGCTGATGTACATGTACAATAAACTAGATGCCAGTCCATCACTAAGAACTTGGAAGTAGTGGTTGTTGCAGAACAATTCAACATGCAACCCTCCCTCAGACACGGCCAATTAAGTGTGTATCCTAAATGAAGTGCCAGTCCATCCCAGGGCTGTGTAAGGTTTGCTGTTGCAGTGCCAGGGGATGGTTACCCCATTTGGTCCCTCCTTATTTAGATACAGCCAGTTGTTGCCTACATGAAGGCAGTGCCAGGATTTTGTTAGACAGTGAAGGTCATTGTGGTGGACTGACAAATTGCCGCTGCGCCACCCAAACGCCCATAATTAATTTCAGCAAGATAAATGGCAAGATAACTGAATTGCTAGTTAGCCATAGCTATAAAACCAGTTTATGCTGATCTGCACCTCAGTGAGTGCATTTACATAATCAGATAACTGCATACATGCTAATACATGCACTTGAAACTAGCCAATAACCTTACAGAATTGTGAAATAAATGTCAGACTTTAATCATTAAAGATTTCTCTAGCATATATAGCTCATGGGTGGCAGGTGGCTCGGTGGGTAGCACCGCTGCCATGTCTTCCCTATGCCTGCGTGGGTTTACTCTGGGTACTGTGGGTTTTCTCCCACAGTCCCAAGACATGCTTGTTAGGTTAATCGGTGTCTCTAAAGTGGCACTTAGTGTGTTACTGTGTGCCTGATTGCGAGTGTGTGCCCTACGATGGATTGGCGGTCTAAGGTCTAGGGATGTTCCTGCCCTTGCACCCAGAGTTGGGCACCGGCTGGCCTGGCCAGATTCACCATACTCTGAACAGCTTCAGATAATGATGGTTACGTGATCACTTGAATCATTAGTGGAAATACAACTTTAATTGGATTGGTAATTCATGTACAGTCCAATCTGGTTAAATGGGAGCACATCGGGACGTGATTGTTTTGGTCCTAATAACCGGCTGGTCTGATTAAACGAACATACCCTATGTTACAAGACGGGACGTGCTATAATTTAT
>JAUZST010006579.1:0-14745 GCA_034779995.1 Parotocinclus haroldoi
GAGAGAGCGAGAGGGAGAGAGAGAGCGAGAGCGAGAGAGAAAGCGAGAGGGAGAAAGAGCTAGAGCGAGAGAGAGCGAGAGAGAGAGAGCGAAAGCGAGAGAGAGAGCGAGAGGGAGAGAGAGCGAGAGAGAGAGAGAGAGAGAGAGAGAGAGGGAGAGAGAGAGCGAGAGAGAGAGAGGGAGAGAGAGAGAGAGGGAGAGAGAGAGAGAGAGAGAGAGATAGAAAGAGAAAGAGTTTATATTATTTTACAGAGTGAGAAAGAGAGGACCGGAAAAAGAACTCTAGTCAAAAGTCCAAGCTATCCAGACATTGTAGGGACATTTGGTCCTAACTAGTATAGCAAGACAAGGCAAGACAAGGTGTGTACTACAGTAGTACCTTTAGTATCTTTGGTCTCCTGATCTTTAAATCTCTGATGGAGTTTTCGTGAGGCGTTGTTCAGGTTCCTGACAGGCTGCTGGAGGATTTTATATTTCCCACTGATGGCTGTGTTGATGCTCTTCACGGCAGCGTTCAGCTGGTCGTACGTCACTCTGCCTTTCATGTACCTGAGACATTAAACGGCGTGGTGGGTTAGCGTATTAGACCTCGGCGCCAACCAAACACACAAAAAGTCAAATAATCATAATAATAAGACAGGAATATAATCAGCAGTAATGAGACACATTCTTGTGGGACTCACTGCGGGATCGTATCAAATTCCTGCACTGTAATGAACACCATCTCTTTGATCAGGTTCCTTGAAGGTTTTCGGGTCTGTTCTTGCTCCTGAGGGGCCGAAGGACCATCTGTCTGCTTGCCGATAGCCAATAGCTGTCCCCTAACAGGACAGAGATCAGCCACAGTTATCAGTTTACGACATGTTATATATGGTCATAATACCATACCAACAAACTTAATGGTGGCTTAATACTTTTACACACACGCGCACAGCTGGTCTATAGATTTTATCCAGGCACATCTGTGCTGTCTCTTCATTACAGTACGGATTAAGGGATAATAATCCTTTATGACAATAATCTAGTAAAATAATCAAGGAAAATATAGATATTTACAATAATATAATATTATGCAGGAAAACTATTCGACTTTATAAGAATATACTGCTCATAAAAGGAAATGGCTCTTTTTTTTGAGCGGTGCATAATATAATAATTCAGGTATAATACTAGTTTTTATTATAATGAAATAATTCAGGGGTAATAATATTTAAAAATAAAATATTTTACAATACTAATATAATAAACAAATAATTAGTGGATAAAATGTATAATACTAGTATAATGTAACAGTATAATATAGTATAACAATAGTATTATAGAAGAATTTAGCAACATTATTTAAATGTGTCATATAATATTGCATAATATTCAGAGATAATATTTAAATGTATAATAAAATATGAAATAATGTAATAATTTAGGGAAATTATTTAAATGAGTAATATAATTCTGGGACAATATTTAAATGTATAATAGAATATAAAATAATTTAATTATTTAAGGACATTATTCAAATTAATAATATAATAATAACAACAACAACAATAAGAAGCAGAATTTACGGACAATATTTAAATGTATAATATAACAATCTAAAGTAATATATTATAATAATTCAGGGATATTATTTAAATGTATTATAATACAAAATAATTAATGGATATATTACATTTTATAATAATAAAATAAGTCAGGTGTAATAAATTGTCTAATAATATAATAATTCAAAGGACAATATTAAAATAAGAAATACATTTATAACAATAAAATAATTCATGGATTAAAAGTTATAATAATAACAATAATAATAATATTCATGGAAAATATTCTAAATCTATAACTATGTAATTCAGAGAAAACATTTATAGTAACAATATAATAATTCAGATATTATATTTGATTTTACAACTACAATAATTTAGGGAAGATATATAATTGTATTTATTTGTTTTAAACTGTGTGTTTTAACATGAGTCAATTCTGATGCTAATCCAGCCCCTGTGAGAGTGTGGGATCTTACAAAGCTGCTGGCTGTTCCTTGTGTGGCATGTGTGCTGGAACATTTTCCTTTAGGTGCTGCGCGTTCTGCACGTCCTCCTGGAAAAACGCGTTTAGGTCCTGCAATGGGAGAAAGAGTTTCTGTAAAACACTAAACTAAACAGCACTAAAATGGAATAAGATAAGCCTATAATAGATCTAGCACGAATTATCGGATCACAAAGATGCGTCTGTTTACACATTACAGAAATGCAGAAAAGAAGTCGTTTTATAACTAAATGCAAATAATACACAACTGAAATGTGTCAATTTGATTATATTTCCGCTTTATTCTGTTATCTATTTCTTATATTCTACTTAGCTACAGTCCGTTTATCCTATTTATGTCATCTGATTCTTACATAACATCTACATGCCTTTAGTGACAAACCCAGGTTCTGTTTGGGACCTGGCAACGGTCGGGTTCCAATACGGAGGCCTCGTCATGCAAAAGTGTCATGATGTCATCGAGTAGCTACAGTATCACAGACCATATCTCTTAATGGAGATCTAATCATGCTGTATCATTCTTTGACCACCAGAGGGGGCAATCACACACTATATCTCCGTCCATATCTTCTCTAATAAAAACAGAGGGAATTTGGGACGTTTAAGGACATTTCTTAGCATATTTCACACACGATTGAACCAAGGAGGTGTTTAGCTTAGTTATTTATATTTCTAGTTATTAAAATAGTTTTAATTGCAAAAGACCTTTACATTTTTTTAATATTTAAGGCATTTAGCAGACGCTCTTATACAGAGCGACTTACAATTATTACAGATTTACAATTCAAGTAATTGTGGGTTAAGGGTCTTGCTCAAGGACCCAACTGTGGCACAGGTGGGATTTGAACCCTGAACCTTCTGGTCCAGAGTTCAGTGCCTTATCTAGGCTTTCTGTAAGAACTAATTTCCTTAGCACCCATAAAATTATTATCTGAAGTGACAAGCCATATCAACAAAATACTGCAAGTACTAAACTGATATTTGAGTTTCTTTTTTTGTTTTGTTTCTTTTGTTGTTGGTACCACGTCTTTGTTGGTAACACTTGTGTTTTGTCTTTTTTCTAAAATGCATTTATTGTAAATGTTATCAAAAGTCCTCATCTTATATATCCTCCAATGTTTATTAAATCACTAGGGCACATAATAGAAACAGATCACACTGATGCCTCAATAGCTTGTATCCTGTAGGCTGTTGATTTTATTGTAAAGATAGATAATGCAGACAAAATCTAAAAATAATACGGTACAGAAAGTTAAGACCTTTGATTTTCTACATGGACATTATTGCAAAAATATACAACTACTAGATAAATAAGTATTTACATAACAATTCATTCAAAATATTCAGGTTTGATTTATTTCACTTAATGTGTTCCTGTTCTGTTACTTTTCCAAGATTTTAAACTTTGTCTTCCCTTTCTATGTTCAGTTGATTTGTATAGATTCTCGATTTCCTTCATTTTTCATATGAAATATTTTTATTTATTATATTTTTGTGTATGTACAATAAACCTCTGCCTCTAAATTTGACCATTTTCTGGTGTGTCTTATTTTAGGCAGTTTGCTAGTAAAATTTTATTGTCAGACATACTGGTATATTGTAAATGTCTTTATCGCACATTGCAATTTGTATATATTTGCGGTACTATTGAGGAGCATGGGTATCAAATTATAACATGGAAAATGGTCCTGTGTCTGAGTGTAATTATTGTAAAAGGTGAATTACTCATGTTTAATAATCTCCACCTCAGTTCTGTAGTATAATCCTGTAATATAAGCAGTGGGTGTTGATATATAGTACCTGTTATGATCCTACTTTGATACGAATACAGTTAAGAGTCCAAAAGGCATAAAGTGGTGAATGGAAAGATATTTGATCTGCCAAGAACAAGGGTGCATCACAGTGAGCTTACATGCCAATTATTTTGAATTGTTGCACAGTGCAGCACATTGGCCTTTTACTTGTAAGAGACATTGTTTCTTACTGTACGTTTGCTGTTACTGCTCTTTTTTAGATTGGAAGCTTTAAAGCAAGATACACAGCCAGACAACCACATGCACTAGTGCAGTACATTACATTCAAAGAAGAAATAGAAAATAGAAATAAATTTGAATTGACTTAGCATTGAGCCCATATTTGTGTATTATTCTGTATTATAGTAGAACTTTAGCTCAACAGCTGGCTAAATTGAGGAAATATCAAAGCATACAGTTTTAGCTTAGCACGCTGGTTTGGAATTTATACTGGTCGTAACTGTCTTAATGAATATTGCAGTAGTTACAATATGTACATATATTATTCAAATGATTGTTATCACCTTTCTATTTTATTTTGTGGCACTTCAGCTTTATCTGGATGAATTACCTGAGCATTGCATTGCATTGAAAGATTTTTTTTTGTAAGAAATAGTTTATGCTGTCACTAGCTGTCACAACTAGCATTAGCTTATTAGCTTGACATAAGTAGTTTCCAAGAAAAAAATAGTGCATCTCTCACACTTGGTAAACAGGTAAGTGCTCTAAACAATTAAAGTCCTTAACATTTGTGGAAAGGCCTACAACAAATAAACTTGAACTTTCCTTTTATAAAAAAAGTCTATTGTTTAAATACATTTCTCACAATATTAAGGGGTACTCAAAAATGAAATCTCTCCTATTTTTTGTGAGAAGTATAGATAAACTGGTACAATGGAATTATTCTATGTCAGAGCTTATACTCTTCTCAGCCCCTGTAGCAATTTCTTCTCTAATTTCTGATTGTATCACTGATATAATCTTCAGAACCTTGCTACAGTTCCACTACTAAATTGACTTTCTGAGATTTCTACCCAGATCTGCCATATTAGAGATTCTGAATTTCTGTTTTTTAATGTATTACTAGCTGATTCAGATTTTATCTGATTATTGTTTTCTTTCCAAGAATTACAAAGGCAGTGTACAGAGCATTCTTGTTCAACTTTTCTTTTAATGGAAACTTCTAACGTTAGCAAAAAAGACAGATAGCGGCAGATGCTGGTTTGTGTCTGACTCTGCAATCTCAGCAAAGTTAGTTTTAGCTCTGTCAAATTCCACATATTCAGGGAGCTGATGCTGTTTTAAATTCTGTCATTATTATTGCTTGATTGTTTTTGCCGTCCGTACTGTGAAGAACTAGAACGCTAAAGACATGTCTGTAACCCAAATAACACCATATCACCTCTCTCACTAGTATTGTGCTTTATAAGAAGTGACTCTTTAATGCACTTTGGAGCACAACTGAAATCAATCACATCATCAGCATGTTTCAGAATCGGTCTGTCAAATAAACAAAAACAATGTTTTAAGCTGAGACTGTGTTTAAAACAGAATTAAAATGTGATTTAATGTTAGTAAAAGCTTTTTAGTATTTTTATGCGGTAGTTTCAAGTGTGGCTAGAATTAGCCCAGAATCATTTATAAGAGACTGATTGGCTGATTACGGGTCATGGCCAATTACACTGAAAA
Source organism: Parotocinclus haroldoi (assembly GCA_034779995.1). Classification (NCBI taxonomy): domain Eukaryota; kingdom Metazoa; phylum Chordata; class Actinopteri; order Siluriformes; family Loricariidae; genus Parotocinclus; species Parotocinclus haroldoi. Next base: position 5,532 of record JAUZST010006579.1, read on the forward strand.
TCAGCTGATTGATTGGTGTATCTCTATACTTAATATCTTACTTATTTCTGATTGTGTTACCTGTGCTCTGATGTTATGGGTGTTAGCTCAGTTGAAGATTGAAGACTTTAGAGTCATCTCTAATCTTCCGTTTGTCTCGTGAGATTTGGTGCCTCACAGATGCAAGCTTTTCAATTACATCAGTAACCTTCTTGAAACATTTCAGTCAGTTGTCCGCTCTCTTCATAGTACAATTAAACACGTATAGTCACAGTATGTTACATATAAGAGTAGTAATCATTATTTGTAACATGACTATGCTTGTGTGATGAATAGCAGTTATATTTAATTGGCTGTTTGACAAAACTAGTCTAACCAACCTTTTCTTTTTTTCGCTATTAACCTCCGAAATAAGAAACTAGTCAGTCAGGATAATTGTTTGTGAAAAGGGTGTTTAATTCTGTCCACTTCCTAGATAGAGATAAATAAGCAAAGAGCTGTTTAGCAGTACGCTGTGTAGCAATAATTTAACAAGATTAACATAACCACCAGGCCTACACACCATATTGTCTTTATAAATATACTTCTATGGGATATGTCATTTTGAAGCATCCCCTATTTTTTGTGAGCAGTGTATTGTCTAATTTTCTAATTTGGTGTATTTATTATTTGAGACTACAGTTGACTGACAACACATTTTACCAACCTGATCAGGGTTTGTTAACGGTTTTCTTGATGTTTGCCGTTAAATATATGGGGGATTCCTGAATTGGGGAAAATTGCTTAAAACACAAGGCAGTTTTCTTGTGTTGGAGCTACACATCATCATTTGTACAATACAGGCACAATACAGGCATTTGGGAGCAAAAGGATGAGTTATTTAACCTCAGCATCAAAATGCTGTGAGCAGCTATTCATGGTATTAAGTAATACTATTTATGAATAATATCTATTTATTGATTTATTTATTTTGTAGTATTGTTATTATAATAAAGTTAATTGTAATGTTACTGTTTGGCTGAGCCTGTTTAATGCTGTCCTTTAGGAAGATTTTATAGGTTTACTGAATGGTAATGTGGTTATAGCTGATAAAGTGCATGTATTTCTTTGGAGAAACTGAGAGTCCATTAATATTTTGATGTTACTGCTAAGTAAGTTGAAATTGCTAATTTGGGTCTGTTTTTTTGCACTAGTACACTGCTTAAATATACATTTTCATGTAGTGCACAGATGTTTTGAGGCAAGAGATTTGGATATTTAACAAACTCCCTGATTTAATACTTGTAAAGGGAGAATAGTTTAGTCGAGTATAGTTTTAAACAAATATAAGCAATCAAAATGGATTGTAATGTGTAGAAAAGACACAGGGTATATTTAGAGCATTTTGCAACCCTTCATGACTTCTGCCTTTCAAGGTTTCTTTGGTACAGCCAGTCAAAGGAGGAGCCTATTAGTGAGTTTGGCAATCATCACTATTCTGGTTGTGACATTGGTCTGTTGTCATTCCTTTCAGATACACAGTAGCCTCACTGACCGAGCCCTGGTCTCTGCCAGAACATTTCTGCTTGGTAACAAATGTATGTGGCTCTTCTTGTGTCCTCCACTAATGGACTAATGGATTGGACTTGCTGGCTGTTGGGGCAAAATATGGCAATTTTTATTAATTTAATTGACAGTATGTTTGGCATAAATCCTTCTTTATAGGTCCAACTTTTATGTGTAAACACTAATTTTAGTCTCAGATGCAAGTGTTACCCACATGGCAATCACCCACGTTATCCAGAAAGGTATAATACCAGTATTTGTGAAAATGTATTATTTTGACCATGGCTAAATGTGAAGGGATTTCTCATGGCTTATAACAAGATGTCTTTGAATTAATGTTGAGTTCATGTTTTATCAATATTGATAATGATATACAGCATTTATCACAATACATTTACAATTTGTCATGATTCTTACTGCAGCAAATAGCAAACAGTGTGTATTGTCTTTTCCTTATTAAATACTTTATATTTACATCTGCTTAAGGTTTATTTACTGGGTTTAAAACTAGGTTTTGTGAACATGGTTTGGGGTTTCCTATATTGCTTACCTGATGTGGTTGATGTAATTGCTTATTTATTTTATATGTAAACCATTTGGCATGATATGCTCATCACAGCCACCTTTTGTAGTGTATTTTGCTCCAGTACTGTTGATGGTACTAGTTAGTTGCTTTTTGTTGTTGTAAACAAAATATTTGTGTTTGTTTTCTGAAAAATACATTTGTATGTTCTACATGACAAACAATACTTAGAAGTGTCCAAAGTAGCAATATTTATAACTTAATATCTGAGATCAGTCTTCCTTCAGCTTTGAAGCTAGTACTACATGATGACAATTTGCTATCGTGGCTACAACACTTGAAGGTGCAACAACGCATGAACCGGATATGGAAAACAATACTGACCACAACCTCATTAGGGATTTAGATTTGTCAATAGTTGAAGGGGAATAATTAATTCTGAATAATTAATTCAATAATTCTATTGAAACATTTCTAAAAATGCCGGTTTGTGTGTGTTTACATGCACTTAATAATCAAATAACTGCAGGAAATCATCTTTTTTTAGGTAATCTGATTAACGAGTTTACATGCACGTGGGTGATCAGATAGTGGGAAAACTTCAGGTGTCTCAGGGTTCTATTTTACAACCAGCCAAAAAATCTCACAGAAGTATGTGACATGAATTACATTTATCAGACAGCTTTTTAAAAAATGTCTGTCTTGGTGTTTCCTACCATCTAGAAGATGAAGAATATTTAAATTTGTAAATTTTTTGAGCATTTAATGCATTTTAAAGTCTTCCCAAAAGAATTGATTTACATAAATTAATAAATAAATAAATAATGCATGTACCAATATTTGTAACTAATTTTATGGAAAAATTAGAGTAAGTTTAGAGTAATTGATCCTGGCAATTGTGTGTGGGACAGCTCTACACTCCAATTAAGCCAAGAACAAATTAAAATCAGACTAAGAGTATGTATGCGCTGAGAAAGCCAATTACTTGTATAAAAACTAGTTCTCTTTATTGGATTTCACAATCTGATATTCTGAAGTAAGAAATCAGAATATGCTGTTTATATGACCACTTGAAAATACGAATATTAAAATAAGATCACATTATTAAGTGCATGTAAATACACAATTTTTTTTTTAAATCTTGTGTTCATGCTTTGATCATAGTCTTACCTTTTTTTAGGAAGCAAAGATTTTGGAAAACATTTGTTGTTCTTTGTAATAAGCACTCAAAATAAGATTTCTGGAAAAAGATGCATCCAGACTTTACACTTGTTACACTTAACACACAACTTGTTACCGTTAGTGGGAGTTTCTCTTGCCAACATATCAATTAAGTGCTTGCAATCTGGAGGTCCAGTGCCAGTCAAGAACACTTTTCACAGTAATACACTAATAGATGGTTAACTTCACAGAGATGGACCATCTGTCATGTTCTACACTGTCAGAATGCTTACTGTTCCATAGTGGCAAAATATTTATCTTAATTGTTTGGGGACATGTGGAGCTTGAATCTATGAATCTATGAATAGGGCAATTTGCAATATTCATCTTTAATTAGTAGCTCATAAAGGGTGACATTCAGTTTACCTGTTTTTTTTATTATAAGACATACTGCAACTTTAGAAGTTTTACAACTGTTTCAAAAAGTTACAACTGCAATAACATTTAACAAGCAATACACTTAGCAATTTTCTCCCTCAATTTATGATTGTAAAAAAATCATAGCTGAAGCTCTTTCTCGACTAAAATCTTTCTCTTATTACAGTGCATAGAGGCAAAGAATGCATGCTGGTATTTCCAGGAAGGATACCCCACTTATTTTATGTGAGTACAACTGCACTAAACACAGCTATCCTAGAATTTCATTTTCCTCATGTGTGTTAACCTGACAAGCCTTGGTCTGCTCTACTGATTTGCTTCATTACAAATCAGTACCTTAGGAGTTAGCAGCTACTTTAATATTGGTTTTATAATATTGGTTTTATTTAGAACCAGTGCACATGCCTTTTATCTGTTCTTGATTGTTCTCATGAGCTCATTGGGCCTAGCTCAGGTGTCAACATGGTCATTAAGACTTGAACACCCTATGGATAAACCTTCTGTAAGCACTTTGTTCTTTGTAATGATGTGTATTCCCTAGAAGTAAAATATCTGTATATCACAGAGCCAAATATCAAATGAATAATTATATAGATTGTGATTCAAGGCAATTGTAGAAATCTTACATATTTTTTATAAACTACATGTAGGGAATGGTACAACAATTAATTGAATGAAAGACAAAAGTAGAATAGATTAAACTAGTAGATGCTAGACTACTAATTAGAATAGAAAGAACCAGTGTATGGGGCTACAACCCACACTACATACTATGTAGCTTTGAACTTGCAGGTATGTGCGAATACCTTGTGACGATGCTACTTATTAGACTGACATGATTACATTTAGTATTCAATTGTTTAGTACATTTATTTAATTATTAGGAATATTATAATAGTTATAATTATAATTAATACTTGGCATAGTAGGTGCTATTGGGTATTTACAAATTATATAATTGTGCATACCCAAGGAACCTAATATATTTTAATTAAATCTCCAGTTTTTGGCCATTTTTTCATACTTTTGCTACAAAAAAGTAAAAAGAACAAATATAATTGGTTCGGGTTTAATATATTATGGCTTAATTAGCAATACATTCTTGTTGAACCTGCACTGTTCGGCATGTAGTCAACAGCTTTCAGCTCTCCCATTATTACTTAGACAAACCCTTATTTATTGTAGTCTACATATGACTGATTTCAGGGACAGGTGATGTAAAAAGTCCAAGTTTTTATGATCCAATATTCTTTCATGACTTTCTTCAAAAGTTTCAAAAAGTGTTATTCAAGCATTCTCTCTGCAGTCATGTTATGCATCATGTATTCATATTGGATGCAGATTTGAATAAAAAATCCTGAGGCAGCAGAAGAAGATTGAACTCATTACTTATGCAAGGCTTATGGACAGGTGTGTGGGCGGAATGAGAGCCACAGTTTTTGAATCACTCCACCAATTTGTGGTTCTATGTATTATATCAGTAGGAGTTTGTACTCAAAGGCTGAGCTAATCAAAAAGGCACCATTACGTGGAAGCTCTGAAATAGAAATACTGCGAGAAAAAAAATATATATATATTTTTATATGTACAAGTTGTTAATGTTCTTTTTAACTTGAGTCAGATATATGCTTAATATGCTATACATGATTGCAGACTCTAAAAATGTTGAGTTTTATTACTCATAGGCTGCATTGTTTGGCGAGGAGGTGGCAATGTCAAAGGCAGAAAGTGGTCAATGTAAACAGGTTGTGCCCCAGAATGAAACATTTTTCCATTTTACTTTGGGCACACCCAATCCCTAGACTGTCTGCAGTAGTTTGTGTATCAGAAATGTATGGATGAGGCATGTGGAAAATAATTAAAGGTGTTGGCAAAATCAGGGCCTGCCTAAATTGGCTGGATCAAATTTAATGGGCCTGTTTCAAAGATTACGGCTTGAAATGTTAATGATAGTATCCTGTAGGGGTGTCACCATACACATAGCAATATTCCTTTTTTTTCGATATGGAGGTTTCTATACGATACGAGCTGTGAATCGAATACATTAAGATTTTTTTTATTATTTGCTGCTTTTTATTATTTCGAGCTACTGGGGGAAAACCGTCATTGTTTTGGTTAGCCTGCTGGACGATTAGCTGACTGTGAAATGGCTAGCGGGGAGAGCAAGACTGAGCTGGAACAACCAAAATCACCCTCACATCCATCTCCTGTGTGGGAATATTTTGGTTTCCCAGTCTGTTACAACAATGACGAGCAATGAACATTGGACAGAATGGTAACTGTGTGTAAACTTTGCTCATCGCGAGTATCAAACATCGGTGCTAATGCTTCCAATATGCAAACTCATTTGTAGAGACACCATCCAAACATGTCACTTACCAGAGCAAAGAGAAAACATGAGTCACAGCAACTGCTTCTCCCGACAGCATTTAAGCAGTCGCTAAGTGCCGATAGTGAACAGGGAAAGCAAATTACTTGCGTCATAGGGAAATTTATAGCTTTTGATTTGTAGCCCTACTCTGTTGTAAACGATCCTGGATTTCGCAATTTGCTGGGGGAAATTGAACCTTGTTAAAAAATTCCATCTCGCACTCATTTCTATGAAAATTTCTAGTACTAGTCATCCTTTCCAAAATTTAAGTTTGTTTTGACCTCTCTGCCCTCTACATAAAAAAAATAAAAGAGAAATTAAAATAATTTTCTTTCTCCATTTTGTATCGAAAATGTATCGCATCGTGGAGCAAAAACAGCAATATGTATCGTATTGTGACATTTGTGTATCGTTTCACCCCTAGTATCCTGTATCAGTATTTTCACTTCAGTTCAGATGCAGTGGGTGGGTGTATTTTGGACACCCCATATTAAGCTGTAGGAGTGTGATTCTTCATGCAGAGACACATTATGCCTGCTTGAGACAAGAAAATATCACAAACTCTGAGCATGTCACACTATACTAAAAAAATTAATGAATGTCTCAAAGTGGATAATTATCCAATTAATTTGATTCCAGTGGAACCATGATTCCTCTGGAAAATTGTCATAGTGTTGCATACATAGGTAATCACTTGCCTTTTTATAAATTATTGCTTATCATTTTTTGTCATTCTAGTTACATTTCAAACACCTTTTTTAATATTAAACATTTATTTTTTGCAATTGTGGAAATCTGTATACAACCCCAGAGGCATCTTAACAGGCACTGGACTGGTCTGCCTGTAATCCTGATCTCTCCCAAAAAGAGATTGTGTAGAGTCTTTTGAAATGAAAACATGCATTGGATATACAGTACTATCTGATTACTTGGTCAGATTAGTTCACGTTAACTTGTTTAATGCCAGGATGTAAAATTCACTGCTCAAAAAATTAGGGTATATTTCAAAATTAATACAAAGAGGATCCCACAAGAACTTCTGGACTCATCTCATCCTGTCCATGCTCCATCACTGTCAATGTTGTCATTATGGTCTTGCGTGACCATACACCCTACTGAAGAGTGAAGAGTCAGGCACTCTTATCCAGTTTGACATGCTACTGTTCACCTCCACGAATATGTTACTTTCTACTCAATCACAATAATTGAGTTTGCATCTCGTTTGCGTAATCGAACAGCCTTCTTGGACTTTTCTTTTTTGATGATCTTGTTTAATTAGATAAAATCAAATGCTTCTTTTTAAATTGGTTTATATTCAAATTGAAATATCTGCTGTTTGTGAGCAGCATAGTTATGATGACTCAAATTTCAATGACCTGCTCTAACAGAGTACCATGGTACAGCTTCTTATAAAGAGAGATGAAAGCTTAAAGGTGTCACTCCAAACAATGAAGTGATTCACAAAACAAAGATAACAGTCGTTTCAGCACTCTCAAATCCAGGACAGAGGTTTTTGGACATTATAGCTAATGTAAGACTTATAATTCATGCCCTAGCAGCAGTAAATTATAGTTAAAATGCTTTATGCTCTAATATTGGTAGTAAGGAAAAATCACTTGATGATTACATTAAGCACTAAAGCATTTGATAAACAGTATTCCCAGGCATCTGTTTGAACTATAGCATTAGAATGTTTTTTTTTTCAGCTGTAAAAATAAGAACTAGGGCAAACACCAAATTACTCGATTTAACACTTTATTGTGAATGCATTTTTTTAAAATAAAAGTTTAAAAGACATGCTAAAAATGCTGGATACATCAGGGGATGTATAAGACTTGCTCTGACTTCCAGTCATCATATATTGATGTAAAGTTGTCTTCTTTGACACAGTATTCAGTATTCATTTGTCAAAACTTTATTGATGGTTCCAACCCACCCCTGACAGCTGCTGCATTTCCATTGAGATTAAATGTGCAGAATGTGCATATAAATGCTGATATAAAATATTATTTAGCCCTAGTGAAATGAATTTTCAGGTTTGACACTGGCATTTGTATGATGTATTGTGTTGGTCTTGGGTTGATGTCAGAAAAAAATCACATTACTTCTCAGATTACATTTTTCAGCAAGTGCAATCAGTTGTGACATGCTGACTTGTTGGTGTTTCATTCAGCGTCAGAACAAAGCTCAATGTGACTGCATCTGTCCATTTTAATCTGGTCAGTTAGTCATTGCACTGCATCTGTGTGCACGTTGAACCTTCCATTATTGTATTTGACAGCAGATCTATATAAATTACAGCCAGTGTGATAGCTTGTCCTTTTGGTTCATATGTTGACATGACACTCCCATCCCTTGTACATATATGTATAATCACACTAGAATGCACACATCTAGATACATAAAATATGGTAATATTACACTAAAATATTCTTGTGGTAACCACTCCTAAACAATCTGCCATTCTCACCATCTAAAGAAATGCAGGAAACAAATCTTTAACAAAGTACATATATATAGTATATATATACTGGATAGAAGCCGCCTCACCGATAGCTCTGTAATGGTGACTGGCGAGGACGGCCGAACGCTCCGGGGCAAAGGTAGGAACCCTAACACACACACACACACACACACAGATTTCTACATATAGGCAGCTTATATCCAGTATCCTAATTGCAACCTGATTCCGAACAGCTGCTTCTCTTGCTGTTTTGGTGTGGGTTTTAGAGTGTTTCAGGGCCAGGTCATCTTCATCTGATCTCCATTTGGTACGCGTGCCCGACCACCGGCGCTCTCACGGCCCTTGCACACACTTTAAGGGATAATGGTAACGATCATGGGGCTTTTAGTGCCGATGGACGCATACGGGGGGGACCCCGGAGGTATCCTCGCACACCTGAGCTCATGCTCTTCCTCCATGAGGAATGAGCCTCAATCCAGCCTTACTCGCGCCATATAAGCCTCATGGTGCTTCGGCCTCTGTCGCGATCTATTCGCGTTCGCGCTCCCGTGCGCCCGAGCTCATACTCAATTTCTGGCGCTTCGCCACCTTTTGCGTCTTATTTGCATTCGTGCTACAAGTGCGCCCCGAGCTCATATGCTCGCCTTTTGGCGCTTCGGCATTTTCCATGATTCCTTTGCCCCCCCACGCTACTTGCACGTTCAAGTTCAGGCTCGTCCTCTATATATATATA
>JAUZST010006580.1:0-14745 GCA_034779995.1 Parotocinclus haroldoi
CTCTCTCTCTCACACACACACACACACACACACACACACACACACACACACACACACACACACACACACACACAAAATCACACACTGCTCTTCGGCTACCCTTGCAAATAAGGTGCAGCAGTGAACAGAAGTGTAAGAAGTCATGGAATGATTAACCAAGAACACATTCTGGGAAACGGTTTACGCAACCATAACAGATCAGCTTACACTTATCTGTTCAGCGTCGGCAGTGGTGCCATGCATCGTTCGACAGCATGCTTGTGATTTTTTTCTACCAGTGCGATAGGTTGTTTCCTGGCACCTAGATTTGGCAGACATGACTACTTTTATTACTATTGTTGCTGTTGTTTGAAATTGTGAGAAATGTGAGGCATTATGTGAGAAATACCCTTCCCACCCTAGGGACAGTTTTTTGGGGACAAAAAGCTTCTGTCACTAGCAACGTCTACATTCAATTTCTTTTCAGATTCTACAATAATCTCTAATAAAAAAAGAAAACGCCTCCATAGTTACGGGCCTTAGAGAGCAAAGACAAGAACGTTCTGATTTGGAAGAAATAGATGTAACTTATGGTCAGGACTTTGGAGAGCATTAGGTTTAATAATCTTAATATTCCTGAAGATTTATTCAAATCAAGTCAGAAATAAGTAATCTAAACTAACCTCAAATACAAAATAATGTAAAAGGTAAACTGTGTTTTTTTTTTTTGTTTTTTGTTTTACTTTTGTCTTGGTTCGTGTAACAGAAAATTTCTAACCAAAACCTCTAAAGCAAATGGAGCCCATTTAAAACTTAAAATAGAAAAGCTCGGTAACTGTAAAAAAAAAAAAATAAATACAAATAATGTCCTAACGAGATATGCGTCTGTCAAAATACGTACTCACAATCTGCCACTGAGATTCAAATCTAAATAGAAATCAGCAGATGAAGCAGAGCATGCTCAAAAGGTGTTTTCAGAAAATCTAAATGTTTCCTATTTACTCTGATTAATATGTTCATCTTTATTAAGTCTTAACAATAGTTTGAAATCTTGTTTGGTTTACTGAGAGATAAAATGCCATATGTGGAATTCATTATTATCTTAAACACGCGTCTGATCCTGATCCAACTTTCCAAATCCAAAGCACATTCCAATGTCCCCAAATCTCTCATTACGAAGACTTCAAGATTTCCGAGGCTTATTCGTTCATTTCTTCGGACCGTTATTAATTCTGTTGTTTGTAAGCAAGTCTTACAAAATTGGAATGAAAAGGTATATATATATATATATATATTCGTTCGTTCGTTCATTTCTCGAGTGGAATGGTGTAATTTTCTGAGGAAGGAAACATGAGTGGGTTTGAAGATTATCTAAAACAGAATGGTGCGAAATTAATCAAACTAAAAGTTTTATTATATTATTCTCCTCCATCAACGCAGCCTGGTGTGTTTTGTCTGATTTTACAATACTTTCATTCAAATTCAAATTGATTTCTATAGCGCTTTTTACAACAGAGCGTCGTCTCGAAGCAGCTTTAAAATCTTATATGATCTTAAAAGGCCGATCCCAAATGGAGCGAGCCTGGGGCGACAGTGGAAAGGAAAAACTCCCTGAAATTAAAAGGAAGAAACCTTGGGAGGAACCAAGACTCAAAAAGGGACCCGACCTCCATGGGTGGCCTAAATGTTCATTAAATAAATACTTAAAAGGTAGATTAAAGTCATAGTAAAATTAAGAACATAATATAATTTAAATCAATAATAAAATGAAATGTAAATTAGTAATAAAATTCAAAATAAATAACAAAACAGATTTTGAACAGGGTCCTCAGCGGTAAGCTATCGGAGGCTTTTCCTTTAAACCATTACACAAGTTTTTTTGGGGAGATCTATCGGTGTATTAGCCATTATATTCTAGGGAGGAGAGTTTCTGAACGCTTTCTGAAATGGGTATATTTTATATCTATATTTAAATACCTGATGTGCTGGGATATAAAGATGATCTGCAGCAACGGTTAGGAGCAACAAAGGAATTTGCTCAAACATCTCCAACCCCGGCAGAACCTGGTTGAACCAGGATTTGAACTCCCAAGCTTTTTTTTTTTTATTAATGCTCAAGAGCCTTGACCGCTGAACCACCTCTGTTCCAACAGAGTTTCATTATCCATTTAATTACAGATTTAACTTTTGACTTCATCATCAGCAAGACTAGAAGCCAAACTGTACTCTAAGCACGCTTCTATTTTCCACAGTAACTCCAGACCGCTTCCCGTGTTTGCCAATAGTTTCCTCATCTGTACAGTTTAAGAAAGTACAGATCTATAGTATAGGATGGAAGAGGCTGTAACAGGATATAAACCCAGCGGTGACACTGCAGAACTACTGCTCAGAGGTTTAAGAACCTGCATCATCAGGCTGCTACTGTTGGGCACCTGAGCAAATTCACAGTTTGAAGTGGCTTAACGTCAAAGTCAAATTGATTTCTATAGCGCTTTTTTTTACAACGGAGCATCGTCTCGAAGCAGCTTTACATTATTATATGATCTTAAAAGTCCAATCCCACATGGAGCAAGCCTAGGGCGACAGTGGCAAGAAAAAAACTCCCTGAAAGTAGAAGAAAGAAACCTTGGGAGGAGCCAAGACTCAAAAAGTGTTTGCCAATCTCAGAGCTGGAAACAATACGTTTCACAAAGCATTCTTGTAAAGGAAGATACTATAATGAAAGACTGAAGCGTTTTGATACAGAACTCAAATGAACAAGTCAAGATTAGTTCCAATTAGGGGATTAAAAGATAGTTCCAGTCTGCGTGTCGAACATTTACCACACCGGATGCAGATTCAATCAATCAATCAAAATTTATTTATACAGCGCTTTTTACAACAGAGCACCGTCTCAAAGCAGCTTTACAACAGCATATGACCTAAAAAAGGCCAATCCCAGTCTGAGCAAGCCTATGGCGACAGTGGCAAGGAAAAACTCCCTTATTTAGAAGGAAGAAACCTTGAGAGGACCAAGACTCAGAAAAGGGACCCGTCCTCCATGGGCGGCATGGATGCTAACTATAATATTTATATAATTGTACTTAATTAAAATGTAAAATAAGTCAAAGATTCCTAAATAGAACCAGGAGTAACGGAGATCTACAGTGTGTAGTCCTGTGAGTTTCGACCAAAATGATTGACAGCGCCTGCTTCATAAAATCTGAATACTCGTCAACAAAAAATATATCACACCCGTATAGAAATATCAGACTGCTGCAAGAGGATGTAAAAGCGCTTCCTCTGCTGCCCTAGAAAAAGGCCCTCAGGTGCTACTTTTGGGTTGTGCGTTGGGAGATTGGTAGAGGTTTTAACCAAAATGGTTAACACCATCCGTATGAGGCCACTGAAGTGAATCCTCCCTTTGGAAGACGTTGGCTCTGCTCACTGGCTTCATCTTCTGAGAACAGACCTCTTCAAGCTCATAAAACTGATAAACATTTAGACTTTTACAATACATCTTTAGGCTGATGTCTTCAAACTTAGAGTTAGTAAATAGATTTATTCTGAGGGATTTATTCCACTTTCTAAACACATCGAATGTTTCTTGACCTAAGAGTATGAATAAAGTCCTGTCTATGACCGCAAGTTTCATAACTCGATTCCGTTTCCCTGATTCATCTTTTAGCTCGGTACGAAGAACAATGGAATGATTTAGCTTGCTCTGGCACCCATTACAAGCCTTGCTCAATTAATTAAATGGTTTTTTTTAAGTAGTATTTACCCTGAGCATCGTCCTTTTTGAATGGCAAAACGCAAATGTTATTACATTCAATCACTTGTTTATATACATCAATATCCTTAATTTATTTTTCCTTTTTAATATTATTATGATTATTTATCTATCAGACTTTTTTAATTGGATAGCAATTTCCAGTATTTTCTGATTGAATTCTATTACAGAGAGTAAGAAATAATGATATAAGACTATTATTATTGTTAAAGCGATGGTAGATCTACTCGAACGGTGGCGTAAGATTTTTTTACACTGTACTCTGAATAGCTGTAATTCAGATGAACTTGACAAATATTTTTCCTAAGACTTACTAGGCCCCTTTATAGAACTTTAGCATTAGAAAAAGGTTTTAACCAGGTTTCTAGGCATTTACTGGAATAAAATTAGACTTTCTATGCATGAATTGAATAATGATCTATGTAAGTGATTACAATAAATAGAGTGAAAGGATAAGTTCATTCGGGAAAACTAAAAGGAGGCTCTAGTTACCCTGTTAGGCCGCCTCTAGCCTGGATACAGGATGAGATACGGTTGATCATGGTGATCATGCAGGTTCTGTACGGTCCCCTGCGGCGCATTTACCCACAGATGATGTGACTGGGCCTGTAGATCCTCCGCACTCACTCAGCTTTCTGAAGCTGGGGTCCCAGCTTGTCCCAGAAATGTACGATTGGTGATTAATTTGGTAGCTGGGCAGTAGGGGTGACAGAGGAAACAGATTCAAAGTCTTTCCCCCTTTTTGTTGTTACAGACCTTTTGCATAGCTTCCATATTACTGCAGTTTGTTATACAGCTGATATATTGTACCAGAACTACCTCCGCTGACTTGTTAGTGTCCCTTGTATCACCGGTAGGGCCGTCGATTGTCGAATGCGATGGACGCCCAGATCATCACACCAGCAGATGGGACAGTGTGTCGCTGCACAGCAAAGGTTAAGGCTTCCATGCTCAAACCTGACCGTCATCAGATCCCAAAACCGAGTTTTATAATCCAAACGACTCTGGGTTAAGGGCCTTACTGGAGGACACCTTAACGTAGATGGAATTTGGACCCTGGACGTTTTGGTCCGTAGTCCAGAACCTTAAACACAGGGTCACACACGATTGCAAACTAAAAAGAAATGTTTGCATTTGGCACTTTTTGCAGGAACAAGCAATAATATTCCTTAATTCACAGCAAACCAAACATGCCTGCGTAGTTTGTTCATTACAGTTCACTCCTTACAGAATCATGTCATAGTTAGGTTTGTTAACGAAGCGGTGTTAAGTTATTCTCACTAACAATCCAGCGTTCATGAAATGTGGCCCAGGGTGCCGAAATGTTTTCATAAATCTATTACCACGAGTTTAATTACATGTAAGGGTTTAGGTGAGGTTTTTATTGCATGTTAATAGTCTTTAACACAATAAGAAGTACTTTCCCTTGAGTGTTAATAATTTCGTGTAAAAATTCCAATGATTATAGTCTTGGCAAGCATAATAGCGGTCACACCCACTATTTAACTGCTTATTTAGCGCCACTCTTTACCCGTTTGATGTTTGGACTTTAAAAGTACTCAAAAGATAAGGGTAAGTGTAGCCTGGGGTGCCTTGCTAAGCCCTGGGTTTCTAAGCCGGCCCAGGTTTAGGAGGCCTGAATGCTTGAACTGCACGTTAAAAAAGAAAAACGGCAGCTTTGCTCCGAGCTTTTGACTCTGTCAAAACCTCAAGGCTGCTCAAATCTGTTTGGATTCACAGCAATGGCACTTAATCCCCTGAGCAGAAATGCAGCACCTCATTATGGTGAAACATTACCCCAAACACCCTTCAGAGATGAAATAAATGGAGAGAAACTCACGACTGTGTGTCATTTTCAATGTATAACACAGATAAGAGGACGGATGCAGAACGAAGCTAATGCTTACTATCAAGGCCGTGTAAACATGCCACACTGAATCTATAAACTCTTGGTCTTGTTTTTGACCCTCTAATGTGAACCTGGGTGTCCGGAGTTTACCCCGTGAAAGTAATAAACTGATCAACAACGGAAAAAACGTCCACGTTTACTCCAAATGAGCACCAGCGTCAAAAAACGAAATGGAATATTTTAGGGAAGTTTTGAGAAATAAAGATGAGCTCGCTTGATTTAGGATTACACACCTTGCTCAGCAGATCTCAGACATTGTTTTTGAACACTGTGTTACTGCTATTCATTCGCTGGTGCTATACAGTGTATTCGTTTTCCCCAGCCTAAAGGTGTAATCGATAGTAACAGAAATTCAGCGTTAACTCCTATTTTATTTATTTTAAAGTACGTTCAGGATAAATCTTTCAGCGGTTTGCATGACAGCAAAGCAGCTGCTTTTTAACAGCTAAGTGTAGCGAGGTGTGTGTGTGTGTGTGTGTGTGTTTATGCGGGTGATACTGTAACACATCTGGGTAGAATTTGTCAGATCCTGGCACCAGTTTCCATGCCATGTGGCTGCCTGATGTCCTACACATACAGTGCTGATAAAACAGGATGTGATCTGGCTTCACGTCTCTGCTTTAGCTAGAAACCTGTACCAAACTGTGGTTTATAAGATTCACTGGTTAAGCTTCTAAACACCGTGGCTGCCGTTAATGGGATACACAGTTCAACCTAAAATGTACACCATATTCCTTTACAGCAGTGCATTCAGTTCGCTTGCATGTGTTTGGTGGCTACCACGCATGCGGAAAGTGGCCTCTGAGAGCCTTTTTATAGAGCAGCACTATATGGGAAGCTCTTTTGCACCCTCTTGTGGTGAGACCCAGTGTAATCAGAACACACCTGGAATCATTTACATATCAGTCAGAGACGGAACTGAACGATTTGAGTTTTCTCTGGGTGCTTTCTTTTTTGAGAAACACGGTACACCGCTTTAACACAAACCAGCACCCAATGAACAACTACATAGCCAATTGTCCCCATCATAGAGTTCAGAATCATTATTGCGGTTACTTTACTGTATATTATTTTACTGTATTTACTGTATTACAGAGGTTAGTGCTCACAATGATAGGAAAACCTGCCAATTTCGACTTGAGAGAACTGTTTTAACTTCTTTAATTGCTTTTTCACAAAAACAACACATTTTATTTGAAAAACCAAAAGAGCCATAATATTTGATTTAGATTACTGAGGTTATGGTTAGGTGGAGGTTCAATTCAATTCAATTCAATTGAGGTGTAGCATTAGTTAGCTGCAGTAATCATGTCAATGATAGCAACACACGTGTGTGTGTGTGTGTGTGTGTGTGTGTGTGTGTGTGTATACACACTACAGCTGGTTTCAGGGCTGTGTTAGCATCACGCCCGGGCACAAGCATGTATTTGTAGCATTTATCTCTGTAATAGGATTAAACACAAAACATCAGGTTTGTGCAAAACGTTTCCCCGCTTAGGTTATTATCTTGTTAACCATAAACACTAGTAATTCACAACAAAATATACATTTCCAATGATGTGCAATACACCAGAAAGGATTTTAAGTTAATTAACAAAGTAAAACATGATCCGTATGCAGCTTTCCACTAAGATGTTAACACATTAGCTACTATTTCTGAATTACAAAAAGGCTAAGAACTACAGCTACAAGTCCAGTGTATTTTAGAGTAATACGATATGGCTGTAATCTCAAGATGTATCACAGTGCAGTAACCTAACTTGTAGTTCTTAGGTGTAAAGAAGCAAACAAACACTTCATATTGGGCTGCAATTAATTTAACAAAGTTGTTACAAAAAGTTTACTGTTTACCTAATGGTCGTCTTGTCTGTTTCAACGTGCATACAAATCTCAGGGTCTTATTGCTTAGCAACAGGCTTTAGCGTGAGCCGTTAGCACTGACCGAATTAAGACCCAAAGAATTGCGTTAGCGCCGTTAGCGTTAGCGCCGGTACAAAATCCTTTTTAAAGTGCTTTACACAAATTTAAAGGCTGCACAAGCTTAACAGAATAAGCACAATGTAATATTTTCACTGTTTATCGCAAAAATATAAACACCTTTGACCGGATTAAACACAATGCAGGCTGAGTCAAAAGTCACAGGACACCCTTTTATTTCAGAAACAAAAGGGAAAATTATATATCTAAATACCCGAGCCGGTAATGGCTGAGGGCTTCTATCAAAACTTAGCCACCATCTTGAAAGGAAGCCATACTGGATCAAGGGCCATTTTTTCCAATGTGAAGGTGGTCATGTAGCATAATCAAAGAAGACCAGAATTGGCTCCGAAATCGATTGTAATACAGATGTTATCCAAAACGCCTTGTTCTCTTGTTCTTGTTGTCTTATGATTGTCTCCTTCGTAAACTGTAGTGTATCGCCATGTCTAAGGGAGCCAAACTGAAACTCTGGTCTTTCTCATCAGAACTGTCTGCCTCTAGCTCGAGAGCCTTTGTAATGACTGTTTTCTCTTTTAGGTCCTCTCTTCAAGCAGTCTGTGTTTCAGGAGGTTATACTCAAGTGGAAAGTTGTTAAAAGGCAACAGGAGGTTCCCGTGTAGGGCATGAAAGGTCTTGTTTCCCGTTTCAGGCTGGTCTTTATACACTGGTCCTTCTGCAATCTGTTCCACAACTTAGTACACTGTTTCCTTCCAATAGGCACACACTTTTACTGGACGTCTGTTTTCAGAGAGATTCCTTACACTGTACTTAATCACCAGCTTATTATCATTCTGCACAACAACGGTACGTCTCTGACTGCACATGAAAGAGTCCTGCATTATATATGTACATATTGAACAAAGGTGCTAGTTTTTACGTAAGTTCATGTGTATATTTTTGTAATTAATTAGTATTTCAACTATGAGGGACTAAGCGCCTAAATATTTCACTCACCTTTCACACCGTGTTAATGTGACCTCACAATAAAGTGATTTGATTCGATTCGATTTGATTTGACAAGTGTAGAGCTTCTTACGTTCTTATAGCGTGTTTTTCTTCAGCAGTGGATTTCTGACTTCTTTGAGCAGCGATTTGATAAGCTTCTCACATACAGGAAGCCCACTTCTGCAGCCAGACGCCCTGGTCTCGATTGCTATCAATTGTACGTATGCACAACCTGGTGCGAATGATCTTTCCAATTACTCTTTTTCTCCTCGTGTGGCATTTGAAGCATCTGATGTGGTGTTCTGTTCACCATTGAATTATTATTTATTGTAATTAATTTGATTTCAGTTTTCATATATTCAGAATTTACTCGAATAAACAAATGACATATAGAATGCTGTTTTGCAAATGTATTCTACAAGCACACAAAAATTAAGGGATATTTCTTAATGAATATGAAGCGATTAAACAAGATCATCAGAAAAAAAAGAAAAGTTAAAGAAAGCTGTTTGATTATGCAAATGAGATTTAAACTCAATCATGGTGATTGAATAGTAAGGGATATATTCATGAGGGTGAGCATGAGCATGAGCATGTTAAACTGGACCAGAGTGCCCCCACATTGTGTTCAGTAGG
Source organism: Parotocinclus haroldoi (assembly GCA_034779995.1). Lineage (NCBI taxonomy): Eukaryota > Metazoa > Chordata > Actinopteri > Siluriformes > Loricariidae > Parotocinclus > Parotocinclus haroldoi. The sequence goes on from JAUZST010006580.1 coordinate 9,222, forward strand.
GTCTATGGTCACCCAAGAGAGCAAAAACACCCTGAAAGTAACGAGGCATGGACAGGATTAGATTATCCAGCAGATCTTCTTGGATCCTCTTCCTATTCGTTTTGCAATATCCCCTCATTTTGGTGAACAGTGTATTAATATCCATTTACATGTGAGCAGACGTGCGAACTGAAACCTTAAACTTTTTAATATTGACTGAATCTGCAGTAGTAGGTCATCATTAACCACATCTTTTTTTAATATCCCTTGGATGTACTTTCTAAATCTGCTCACCACAACGGTAATGGAATACGCAATAAAAAAAAAATCCGCTCCACTTGTGATTCAACTCAATCCAATATAATCCAAAACAGGGCTTATTTCAGCACAGACATGGTGATATTAGTTCTAATTAAAGACACGTTTCAGGAAAAGGTTCACCTGATAAAACTGTATGATGTTTGCTTTACATTTATACCGTTTATCAAACGTCATGTCACAAAGACCTGAATGCACTCGGGATTTGAGCTCTTAATGCTCCAATTTGTACACCACTGTGGTTGCCATGTACCCACGGAACCACAGAAAACATTGGCAAGAACATCCGACTCCCTCCCCTGGCATGTCTACTTCTCACAGTGCACCGTGGTGTCATCACATCCTGAGCTAAACGAAACAGTGCACATGTACCTGAGCATCAATGTGATCAAACCACCTTCTTCTATTGCTCTAAGCTCCAGTTCTGACGTTCAATGTCCCATTGTAAACGCAATCGATTTTTCATGGGGTGGCACGGTTAGCACTCTGACTGCTCTGTGGCTACAGGAGTGTGTTATGACACGTTCCTCCAGTAATCAACATGAACATTTCTTGGATTTTCTGTCTGAACCGACCAAATGAGAGCCTTTAATGTCTTTATGCATCACACAGTTTGTTTTTCACTCAAGCTCTGTTGGTAGGTTCTTGCTTCAATTGATGTTATAGTTTCAGAGAGGGTTTGGCCCCAGTCAAGGTCTTTTAATCGTCTCCACTGAGATAACGAGATAATCAATATTTTTTCATCATAAGATCTGTGTGTGGTCAAAATGTTTTGGTTAAACTATTGATTTAAAGTATCTTTTAATGAAGAAAATATTTATAGGTAACGTGTTTGGGTGTGTGGACTGGCCATCTTAGTGGATATTTAATTTAAATTGAATTAAAATTAAAAACATTCGTATGCCATAATACCCCAAATTAGAAGACGGTAGATGGCATGGAAAATGCAACAAAAAACTCTCAGGATATTTAATGTTTTGTCTGATTAACTTCGTTTGTTAATAAACATCCAAAAAAAAGGTAAAAAAAGCAAAAATCAAATCTACTAGTTTGAATGATGTAGTTAGTATGTTCTTAGTATTAAATTAACTTTGGGAGTAACTGTGGGATCCGAATCATTTTTATTCCAGGGTGTAAATTTGTTCTCACGTGGTATTATAATAATAATAGTTTATAAAACCTAACCTTTTGTTCAGTTATCGACTGGCTGTGCTTTTCTACAACAAAGAACTATTAAAGCTCTTTTGGCAAACACTGTTGTTCTTAAAGTTGCTCATAAATCACTAAGATGAACCGTTATCAGATAACACACAGCGTATTAGAAAGTAAAGAGACTCAAAAGCTTCACCTTTTTGTTCTTGATTGGCTAGTTCTCAGTCTGAGCCCGTTTTCTTTTAAGATTTCTGATTTATGCCTCCCTGGGAGTTCTTTTCCTCTCTCACCTCTGGCTGCTCTTTTAAGGGTCTTGACTCGCCTTATTTGTAAAGCTGCCCTGCAACAATGTTTGTTCTTAATAGCACTATATAAACAACTCGAATGTGAGAACACTTAAGCAGGTAACTGCTCTGGAAAGAGTGACTTTAATATACTGCTCACAAAAACCAGGGGATATTTCAGATCGGAATATCGTATGGCGACATGATAGTCTTTGTGTTATCGGACTTGTGCGAAATAAGATGACGCACAACGCATCCATGTGGATTAATGTGTGAAGATAACTGAAACGAGCAGTTGGAGAAAGGAGGTTTTGAGAGCAGCCCAGAATGAACCAACACACAAATCATTCTGATTGCACTATAACCACAGCATTCCAGAGGTAAAGCACTGGATTTTGGCTTCCCACACATTAAAGGAGTACCAATGGAAGCTTCTGGAAGGAATAAGTGAACAGACTGATGCTTTACTGAACTCCCTCTCAGACATGGAAACAGAAGTAGGCATGGGGTGCAGTGACTCACGATTATTACATGATGATTGCTACCAGCTGTTCAGAATGTGCATAAGGCAAAAACAGAATTTCGGGGGGTTCAGTGGGTAGCACTGTCACCTCGCAGGCAGAAGGCTCCGGTTTCGATCCCTGGGCAGAGCACCCTGGGTCCTTTCTGCTTGGAGCCTGAATGGGTTTACTCTGGGTGCTCTGGTTTCCTTCCAAAGACACGAGTGTTAGGTAAATTAGTTTTGCTTTGTTATGTATTGGTGGTCGACCCATGTGGGTTTTTTAATGGCTGATTTCGATTTGGAGAGCGCAGTGACCGATGGTGGATGTATGCTGCTCCCAAAAATATTGAAATATCAACCAATTTCTGTGAGCAGTGCATAGAACCGAATATAGATTAGAATAGAATCTTTATTGTCAACGGAACTGTATGCAATCCTTAAACAGGGCAAAATATAGAGAAATATAGAGAAAAGGACCAAAAGGACCAAAAATACATAAAATATGCACGAAATATACCGCAGTTAAAAAGTACAAATTAAGAAGAAATGTGATATTGCAGAGATAAGGCTATGCAGTGGTGTGTCCTTCAGCTTTCATCTATAATTGCAACAGCTCTGGGACATGTGCTGTTTCTCAGTCTGCCTGTGTGATGCAGATATCACTTTTTGCAACTGACAAAAATAAAGCAATAAGAAATAACACGCAACATTTCTTAATAAGTTCTTACTTACTTTTTCATTCAGTCTCTTCCACTTAATCCACACGAGGTCGCGTGTCTCACAAACAGGGTCACTTTAGAGACACAGATTAACCTAACACGCATGTCTTTGGACTGTGGGAGGAAACCGGAGTACCCCGAGTAAACCCACGCAGACACGGGGACGACTCAGGCCACACCAACCTTGGGTTTGAAACCGGGACCTTCTTGCTGTGAGGCAGCCCCCGTGCCGGCCCTCTTTTTAGATGTAATATCAATATATAATTAAAAATGTTTGCACTGCAATTTTACCAGATAAAACCAGACAGCAGCACTTTCTTGTTTCTGAGAGAAAATGAAACAATGTTAGAGTAGTGCACATGTTTTTTTTTCTTCTTTTGCTTTTTGTTTTTAATCCCACCCTTCCCGAATCTCAGCATCTCTTTGTTCAGGCATTCAGTAATCCCAGTTTATGAGCTGCTGTTTTAAGTTTCTCCACTATTTTTGACGATCGGCTGATGCTGACTATCTCAAAATGGCCAGAATCATTATCTTGTCTTGTCTGAGGACGCAGAATTGAACTACATCATGACGTGTACATTCAGAGCGCCTCCTCCTCCTGGTTGGAGGACTTTAGGCATGCTTTATGTTCTCGCGACTTGTTCACACAGCCCGGGGCAGCACAGGAACCTGGTGAACATACTGCATATTTTATTTCCAGTTTCAAGAATGAGTCGAGAACTTGCTGACTCTTCCTGACAGCTGGCATCGCTGTAGGTCAAACAGGTGACAGCTGCCATGAAGATCGTTTTATGTTGACAACGTGACACGAGTTCGGTTGTGGTTATGACATTTTTTATAGACGGTTTATGTTAGAGCGTCAGGACAGCTGATATAATTCATACAGAGGTACCTGCATACCTGTAGTGCACCTACAATCTGCTCATGCACACCATGCTACACACAACAAATGTGTCACAATAATCCATTCTCAAGAGCTTGAATGTTTTCTGGTCTTACCCAGAGGTTCCTCTTATGAGTGAGGCTCTGTTTAGGGTTATTAGGTTTTTCATTCATACTGTCACCTCTGGCTGATTGGTCGGTATTCGTAGTTGTTAACCATTAGCATTTAGCATCTCCAGGATATAAAGCGAATGAAACTCTTGCATGGAGACTCTTCCATTGTGTGCTTCCAAAAGTATGATTTTCCTGTTCTGGAACGAATTTCTAAATTACCCTAAGCATTGTTGATCCCTAAAACAAACTCTGCGTGGGATGTGTGGGAAAACAGTTAAGCTGATGAACTGACTGGCTGGAAAGGTCTCGTTATAGAGTCCTGATTCAGAAAAGGGTTGGGTCTGGAAATATGAAAAAAAAAGAACCTGAATAGTTGCTTGAATTAAATAAATAAATCAATTAGGACATTAATTCAACCAGGCGATGTCAGCAGGGGATTATCATACCTGTCAAGTTTTGGATTTAAAAAGAAAGGAAATTTTCCCTCGTGCTTCGCGCCGTCCCACCAGCCCAACCGAGGTCTAAAATGAATCTAAAATAAGCACGGGTGAACCGCTTACAAACTACAATGGGATGATCAGAGTCTGATAGGCCTACCTTTGTTGACACTGAAATGCTGTGGACGTTCCTACATGTCCCTGTTCCAGGTTTGTTCCCGCTGTCACACAGTGACATTTCATTTTGGAGAGGCACAGGAATGTTTTTAAAACTATAATATGATACGGGAGGGCGGCGCGAAAGACGGGTAAAATACGCTAGTTTCCTGGCCAAAACGGGAGACTTGACAGGTATGGTGATTATAATCAGGATTTGGTACTAAAGCAGCATCCAGACAGGCTGAGTTATGGTCCTTTTAGAGTTTCTACTCTCAGGGAGTTTTTCCTTCCCACTGTTGCCCTAGTCTTGCTCAATTTGGGATTGGCCTTTTAAGATCATATGATATTGTAAAGCTGCTTTGAAACGACGCTCCGTTATAAAAAGCTGACTGTAAAAAATTGACTTTAGACTTCGTCTTTCTTTGAAGAACGTTGTTTTCTTACATGTCGATATTTTTTGGCCTTTTGTGGACACTGCTTATACTAAACCATTTGTTGACATCACCTGTTCGAAATACAGCGATCCCTCGCCACTTGGCGGTTCACCTTTCTCGGACTCGGTGCATCGCGGGTTTTCGAAAAATATTTATGAAAAACATATATCGCGGATTTTCACAGTTTCGCGGGTTTTTGCTGAACTTTTATATTTAAAAAAATCCCCAAATGTATAAAAAATATGTTACAAATATGAATTCTAACAATAAAGGTGTGTTATAAATGATAAAGTATGAGGATTGACAGTAAATAGCTGTTGTTTATACTCAGTATGTAGGATATGAGGGGCTGGAAGGTCGGTACGGACGGAGCAGGTGTGATACGAGAGTGATATAAGGAGTGTTAAGTAAAGAGAACGTTCCAATACTTCAGTGTTTTGCTCGATTATTCAACAATAGCGTATTTACTCGGCGGATGAATACTCACCAAAAACGAGAAGTAAGACCAGAGCGTCGGCCGTCTGAGTCTCTACTCGGTGACGTG
>JAUZST010006581.1:0-14744 GCA_034779995.1 Parotocinclus haroldoi
AGACAGACAGACAGACAGACAGACAGACAGAAAGAGAGAGAGAGAGACAGAGAGAGACAGAGAGAGAGAGACAGAGAGAGAGAGAGAGAGAGAGACAGACAGACAGACAGAGAGAGAGAGAGAGAGAGAGACAGAGAGAGAGAGAAAGACAGACAGAGAGACAGACAGAGAGAGAGACAGAGAGAAAGAGAGAGAGAGAGACAGAGAGAGAGAGAGAGAGAGAACACTAGAACACTAGATGGCGACAAAACGCAGTGTGATGTAAAGAAAAACAAGTGATTTATATAAATGAAGTTTGGGCAGAAATAAAACGTTAATGTAGATTACTGAAACTTCATCTAATCTAAGATTTGATGAAGTCTTTAATTTAACCCATGGTTTAATCCCAGTGTTCGTTTCTGAGAGGGAAATAGCAGGCTGAAGTTACAGTACAACGAGGAAGTTCCTGATTCAAATCGAAACGAGGTGGGATTTGTTTAGTCACTCGAAACCCGACTGAACTTTTAATTTGAGATTTGTTAGACTCACGGTTCCTCGTTGCTTTCTGACTCTGTAGGCTGGATTTATATTTTCGTATAAACAAAAAAGATATATAACGGTTAGGCTACTTTCTTTTCTTTCATGCTTTCTTTCTGAGGAAGCGAGTGCTTGTGAAGGAAACGAATCTAACGTTAGCGTTAGTAAAATGCAGACGTGCAGAAAAGAAAGCCAAAAATAGATTGACTTGAATAAACTTAATGAACTTGCGATGCGATATTTTAGCCTGCTGATTATTTAATCGTACGATGTAAATATTGTTGACTTTGTACAGGTTGGCATGAAGTCTGGTGCACCTTGACAAAACAACAAACCTTACAGGTAAGTTCACAGCGCCTCTCACTTTAAAAGCTCATGTACTTATTTTACCTGTACGTTCATCAGCTGGAATGTTCCACTGTCTCTGGCTCCAAATGATTCAATCATAACTGATGTGCTGAGGTGTAACGTTTGACCAGCACGATGTGATTAGACAGTCATAATCTTTTTTTATTAGTAGTTGTCATTTTTGCTGGAAAATGTTGCGTTGGTTTAGTGGTTTTCGAGGTTCATGAAGAAGTGGTTGGTGGTTTCCATTAAATGTTTCCCCATCAGGATCTATTGGCTCACTTGTTGTTTTAGACTCTGTTTGCCCTCTTGTAGTCCAAAGTTGTTCTCATGCCAACTTTGAGCCATCAGTTAAGAAAGTTTCAGTTTGTTGTTTTCTTAGTTTACTGAGAATCTGTTTGTTATTATGGCTTGGATGAAGGTTAAACTGCCTCAGAAACCCGATCTGTTGTAAGAACCCACACAGTTTTTAACTGATGGCAATGTATGATGTGCATGTTTAGTTGCATGCTTAGTGTTTGCGCTTCCCAAACCCGGTCGGTTTTTCTAACTGACAAAGTTATTTTGCATGTTGTTGAACACAGGGTATTCTGTTCCATTTCAGAGGCATTACCGTGTTCTTTTGCCTCATCCTAATCCCATTTGTGATAGAGAGAAACTGTTGAGCCATTTAAAAAAAAAGACTTTTGTCTGAAGTCCACGTCAGAATGATTAAATATGAATAAAAATCTCTTCTTACCACTTCTATATTCTCTCTTGTTTCACGCTCAGGTTCAGTCTGCAGGTTTCTCCCTGTTTATGTTCTTTCCAAACATGCTGGTAATGTCAGATTTACTTGCAGTACCCATGTGAGATAGGTCCGTAAATATTGGTAGTTTTGTAAGTTAAACTTTCCTATTATGATCTACATGATGTGATGACCCACATGCCCTTGAGGATTTATATTACCCAGTCCTAGTTGTGGGTTCTTGAAACTTCTAATTTTCTTCTTGTTGACTATAATTTTCCTTATCCTGATTATTTCCAATGAGGTTTTGGTGACTGGACTGGGATGGCAATATCGAAAGCTTGATTGGGTTCTTCTTAAACCATTTTAATGTACAGGACATGTCCCATGACCCATTTATAGTTTAATGGAAGAGGTTCATTAACAGCTGTTCATTTAAAAAAGTGTTGCAGTTATAGTATGCAGTTTGAGTATGTTCAGAAGAAGTGATTGATGGATTCCATTAATCCTCTTAATCAGCTTTTAATTGTCATTTGTTCTTTGGGTTTTAATCTTATTTATTCCAGGGGCCTTTGGATCAGAGTCCTTATGGAGTACGTAACATAACTTTGTGTGGGACATTTTATTATTATTATTATTATTATTATTATTATTATTGTCTCTGTTTGAATTCTACCAGAATATGTTGCTGATCTAAAGTATGTACTGTGTTGTACAGGTCCTCAAATAAGTGGTTATTGGTTTCCATAAAACATTTTTTATCAATAATTAATGGTTTTATGAATTCACTTGTTCTTGATATGGTTCTCAGTGAAGTCCATTGAGTTGGTGATTTGCTAAATTTCGAAATGTGCTGATCTTGTTTTTGTTATTCACCCTTTCTCATCAGGGGATGGCCCCACAATGCTTAGGTAGATGGACAAAAAATTAGAGATGCAACGTTGGAACGGTCGGTGACTGAAATCAGCCGATTTTCAGTCTGATCGGCGACTGGTAATCGGCCGTTCAATCTCCTTTAATTCTTTGCCGGTCACAGACAGTCACACCTGCTCTCCGTGCAACAGCAACACAAACAGCCACACGTGAACATTAATTCAAAATCTATTTCTGCATTAAAGACAGTTCCAGCTTTAACCTGTGTGGTTATTTATTAGACACACCGGTGCTGATACGCGCTCATGGACGTGTTAGATTTCAGCTCCAAAGTGCACTAAAACATGCAGTCTCATCCCATTATAGCGCAGTTCTAGTCAGGAGGCAGTGATCTGTTTTTATTTGGGTTACAGCCATGTCTTTAGCCTTCTAGTTCTTCGCAGTAAGTGAATGCCGTTTGCTGAAAGTAAGCAGCGGAGGAAGAACTCCGAGAACAATCAGAACAATAGTAAGGCATTTACAACAGCATCACCTTTATCAAATATAATATGTGGAGTTTTACAAAGCTACCTCTGCTGAGAGGGCAAAGCCAGACCCAGTCACGCATCTGCTGTTTATCTGTCTTAATAACGGGAGACGTTTCCATTAAAAGAAAGCTGAACAAAAGTTATCTGCGTGCTGGCATTTGTAATTCTTGGACAGAATTAAACAGAATCTTTCAATCTCTACAAAAGCACTATAGATTTATGGAATACTTTTGGATGCAGTTAGAAAACCAGCAGTACATCTAAGATCAATCACACTCTCCTGTTCCATTTTTACAGTGTTTCTTGTGAAATAAAGCCATCGCACAAAGCCACCAGACTATTCCCTCATCTGTCGCTCTGTTTTTACTTTTGCTGACGAGTGAACGGTCACTAACTTGCACAGAATAAAACGTATTTATCATTTTGCGCAGATGTTGAAGTTTACGTCTGTTCACTGTATTCATTATTGGCCGGTTCTCATAGGGTTTCGTTCCTGTTTTTCTAGATAACTAGACCATGACAGCAAGTACAGCAAACCATCTTTGGTCCCCTGAAGATGTTCTCGGGCAGGGAGCAACCGCAAGTGTCTACAAAGGCAGAAACAAAGTATGTCTAATCTTTGATCTTGTGCTTTCAGATGTTTATGAGGTGCAGTAGATGTAGTGACCTATATATGTTCAATGGAAGAGGAAACAAATGACATTTTTGCTCTGTTCGAAGAAAACAGGCGAAGTGGTTGCGGTGAAGGTGTTCAACATGGGCAGTTACACCAGGCCGTATGAGGTTCAGATGAGGGAGTATGAGATGCTGAGGAAACTGAATCATGTCAATATTGTCAAGCTTTTCACTGTGGAGGAGGTGGGTTGTGTCGATGGGCTTTGTGATGTTTTTTTTTTTTTTTTTTAGCAAACTTATTGGTGTACGTGTCTGTGTTCGCGTTTCTGTGTGACATGGCACTTTTCTTCATTGTCTCTCTTCTTGAGCTTACAGTGGAGTTTAGATCAGGGACCTGGGTTCAGTATTGCTTTGATTCTAGATCAAATTTTCTGGCACTTTATGGAGTCCATGACGTCATGTGTCCTAACACGGTTCCCATTGATTTTGGAGGAAAATACAGACACGACATCGTAGAGCTCCACCGTACATAAATCTAGGGATTGCAGTTCCCTCCACAATTATTGGCTAAATAGCGTAAATTGAGTAAAGTGAAAGACCTTAAAGAGAAATTCACCTTTTGGGGAATTGGCTAACTCTCACTGAAAAAAAGGACGGGAAATTCAAACTTTAACTGAAGTCAATATAGTCTCAGGACGTTTTAGAGGGTACACAATTTTTCAAACGACTAATCCTGCTTCCCTCAGTCGAAGGAAGCACATCATCTTAAACTTTAAGCAAAAGGTTTTCGAGTGTGTCGTAGAGGCTTGTTTAGCAGTTCATGATCTCTCGACCAAGAGGTGCACTGCCCAAAAGTAGAATCTGAGAGTCTGTTAACTGGGCAGCAGGGGGAAGCATTTTTACACCCTTTTGTGGCCACTTTCATATCTCAAATCTTCCTGAGACATAACTGCAGGCTGAGCTTTGCAGTAATCTGACATTTCTATCTTTGTTTGTTATATTGCCTGTCAGTTAACATACACAGATTGGAAATACTCAGAAGGAAAAGTCAAGAGAACAAACAATTCAAATAAGAGAAAATCGTGCTGATCTTCAGAAGTCATCAAAATAGACACTTGCCTGAAAATGCCCTATTTGTACAGTTAGGGGAACGATTTAAAAGTTCCAGTCAACTGATACTGTGACGAAATTGGCTGGATCCATGACTGTTTTGGTAAGAGAGCCAAGAAAAACCCCAGTGATCACTGATAGATTCAGGAATCCAGACATCCCCAAGAATGTCTGGTCTGTGATGCTGTGGGACTGGTTCAAAACATTTTAATCTGTTTGCCTCTGCCAGTAAACAAAAGGATTTCCCGAGCTGCCGTGGCATCGCAGGCTGAGCTAAGGAAGACGGTGCACAAGAGAGCCAGACGCAGTATCTGGAGAAATTCTGTTATGCCGGAATGCTGTGTGTTTTCCAACTTTATACGATGCTTTTGTTAAGAACAGTGATTCATTGATATGAGAGGATGTTTTCTCAGTACTCGTGGAGGAGAGTGCATGTTCTTTTCTGCATTTTTAAATGTTATATTAATTTTATTCTGACACAAGAGCATCTGGTAAGAATCAAGCTCTCATGTTGCTGCTCACATGTACAGGCATGGTTCTCCCTTACCATTCCTTCTGGAGTACGAGGGGCAAAATACATTCCAAAATACCTCTTCCAAATGGCTTAACTGTAGCACTGGATGTTTTATTCTCTTTGGCACCTCCTAATTGTACCCTAGTGTTAAACAGGAAGTAAAATAATATAAAACTGAAAAGATACTATTCTTTATCCACACTTTGTCTAAACGTTTTATAGGGAACGAACGGAACATTTATTTAAACATCTAGTAATGAAGGAAGTCCATTTATAATCAGTTCGGTAAGGCCGTACATCGACAGTAAAACAGCGGCTTCGTGTGCCTTTCCTGTAAAAAGCAAAGTTTGCACAAAATGTCTTTTTGGATATAAACTGTGAATGTTGTTGTTGTGTTTTGGCTTCTTTTTGGTGCAGATGCATATGAACCCCAGGCAGAAGGTTTTAGTGATGGAGTATTGTTCAGGAGGAAGCCTGCTGAATCTGCTAGAGGAACCTAAGAATGCCTTTGGTCTACCTGAATCTGAATTCCTCATTGTGCTGCAGTGTGTGGGTGAGAGATTCAGGATATAATTCAGTGTTTGGGATCCATTAACAGGCCTATGTTTAACACTGCTGAGCTCTTCAATTTGATCCCTTCTAATGCCAGTGTTTGTGGAGGTTGCAGTGCTGTATGCTTGAGTTTATGCATGTTAACAATAGATGAGGCCATCTAATGTACAGCTATGCAATGTTTAATGACCACATTCCATTCTGTCAAACAGGACATTGGCCAGACATGGATGTTAACCAGACAGTTATTTATGCTACTGTATTGTAAATGTCAAGGGTGTTTACCAGTATTCTAAAACAAACTGTGCCTTGAAGAAACACTTAATTTCCGTATCAGACATTAACCCTGTAAGCAGAATACAAACTTTTCACTTGTTTTCTGGGCAAAGAAAAATGAGACAGCTAAAAGTGTCTTTGCTCAGCGCAGATCGTAACGTAGTTCCTACTTAAGGGAGCAGTTAACGCGATTAAATCATTCTTTCATTCATTTACTTGTCCGCTTAAACCTTGGTCGGTGTCAGCACTCGTGTGCTAAGGCCACTTTAAAAACTGCAGTTAACCTAGAATGCATGTCTTTGGATTTGGTGAGGAAACTGGAGTACCCAGAGTAAACCCATGAAGACACAGAAAGAGCATGCTAAATCCCCCCAGAAAAGCACCACTGAGCCACTGTGCTGCCTGCCAAAGCAAATCAGTAAAGTATTACATAAATAATATGACTTATTGCAGTAAAATAGGCATGTTTTTTTAAGATTTGAACAGCTGTTTAAGGGCACAACATCAGGATCTAAAAGACAGATTTTAATACGCTATTATAATTGTTGTTAAAAGGTTAAGTCCGGCCGTAAAAGTGAACCGACATTGATCAGTTTATGATGTATTTTCTTTTACCAACTACTTGACGATGACTGATTATTATTTTTTTTTTGATCAGATAACAGTTTTCCAAAGCTTTCAGGTGTGCAGATGATCCAAGATGATCCTCTGTTTTCCTCTGGCCCAGCCCTAGACTTCATTTCAGTTTGGTTCATTTTTATAGTTCATGGGATGAATCACTTGCGTGAGAATGGAGTGGTTCACCGAGACATCAAGCCAGGCAACATCATGAGGCAGGTCGGAGAGGATGGACTCTCAGTCTACAAACTGACAGATTTTGGTGCTGCTAGGGAACTTGAGGACGATGAGAAGTTTGTGTCTATCTACGGCACAGAGGAGTACCTGGTGAGGACCTAAAACTATTCTAACATTGGGGCACTAATGGGTGGTGTCGTATGAGGTAAAAATTCTAAGCCATGAGATCTGGACACCTCTGGAGGCATTATGTATATGATGGAACATGCACAAACACAGGCTGAGAGACAGGACTTAACTGAGGCTGAAGGCATCACAAAAAATGAATCCCTCATCCACTGAGACGTTCAGGTGATGTGAGGGCTGACAAATCCTGAGCTTCCTTTCTGTTCATGACATTTTTTAAATCCAGGTGGTTACCAACATCTCTCCTGGCAACAGAGAACAAGCCCAGTTTTGGTTAGCTGGCAACATAAGCCAAGGCTGAGTTTCATAGAGGTTTGTTTGTCAGAGGCTAAAGTGTCTCTGACTGGGGTGCCTTCACATTACAGCCGCACTGACTTCTTTAATATTACCGCCAGAATACTGTATTATCACGCTAGCTTCAGTCTCTTGACACAACCGCAGTCCAGAGGATTCCCAAGCAGTAAGACATCCAAAAACCGATTTGCCCCACTTTGCTTGGCCCCGCTCTTTATAGAAGGCTAGATCTTGCAAAATGGTAAATGTTCTGACTCACCGTTGCCATTCTAATTCAGAGACCAGCCAAATGATATGCTGACAAACATTTCTTTGTAGACTTTGGTGCTTCAAGGGGGCAGGGCAAGAAGTTGATCGGGGTGGTGGAAACCCTGGCGAACTCAATTAGCATGCAAAGTCAAGGAATTTTTGATGCACCGAGCATTGCGCAGGTTTAATTATGTATAATCATTTGGGATTACCATTATGATAAAGCATAAAACTTGCTTGCTGTTTCTGTCCTGTGCAGCACCCAGATATGTATGAGCGGGCAGTGCTGAGGAAGCCCCAGCAAAAGACCTATGGTGTGACAGTGGACCTGTGGAGCATTGGCGTTACGTTTTATCACGCTGCCACTGGCAGCCTGCCTTTCATCCCGTACGGGGGACCACGCAGGAACAAACAAATCATGTAGGTTCCCTATTGAAAAAAGGTAAACGACAAAAAATTCTTAAAAGTGTGAGGCCGCTGCTGTAGGCTGTGACAGGATCGTGACAGGGTTATTTCGTTTAGCATGCGTCCAGTCATCGTCTGATCGTTGTAATGACTGAAGTCTTAAAAATGATAATAGTCTATATTACGGTTTTACACGGTTGGTGAGTTTGGAGACTTTTTGTTTGAGCCGCTAACTTTTCGTGGATGGCTTTCAGTATCTGATTAGTGTATATTAGTGAATAGTGCTAATAGTAAAGTATAGTTATAGTAATAGCTGTTGTAGTATAAGTAGTAGTTTTGTTTTGCTTTGTTTTACACCCACTGCTTATATTAACTCTATATATTATCTATGTATACTCTCTATAAAATAGAACTACACTGCTCACATAAATTAGGAGATTTTTTTGGTATGGGGTGTTTCAATTCGAATTTTCCCCTCGTTTTTGTAAGCAGTCTATATAAGCTGGTTCTTCTGTATTATTCAAAATACTGTCCATCAGTGGCTTCCATCAAACAAAAATATCAGGTCCATCAAACCATCCTCTTAAGTGTTACGGCTTTCCCCTATACACGGTCGTAACAGTACATTACTGTATTATCTATAATTATTGTGAATCCATATAATTAAAAAGGGTTTAACATGTGTATAACAGTTTTTAGGTTTCGGGCGGATGAAAGCATTCCGCTCGTGTGACAATGGTACCGTCCTGTTTCAAGAAATGTAGTGCAGCCATTAAATGGTGGATCCCTGTACGCACGTTATGAAAATGCCTCGGTTAAGAACTCTTTGGTGCAGAAGCCAAAGTGCTTTTATCAGATTATCTTTAAGATTCAATTCTTGGAAGTCATTTTTTATCTTCAAAAACTGAGCAGCTCTTAAGCAGAGGTAGGGATTTCCCCAGAGCATTTAATTGAAATGGAACTGTTCTTTTTTTTTTTTTTTGCTGTATTTATCAATGTAGGTATAAAATCACTACTGAAAAGCCAAATAGGGCTATTGCAGGAGTCCAGAAGGTGGGGAATGGATCCATAGAGTGGAGCTATCAGCTGCCCCATAACTGCCAGCTTTCAGAGTGAGTGTCCCAGATCAATTCGGGTTTGTAAATCGGGTAGCTTCTTAAAAAGGAAGTAATTTATATTCTCTCGTTTACAATTTGTAATAACCTGTGAACAGAGGCATGGTCATAACAACTGTCAGAAATGTCATATATCTTTTATATTTTTTGAATGAAAGTACGACAAAGTCCTAACCTTAGACCGTCTCTTCAGGGGGCTGAAAATGCACCTAGTGCCAGTATTGGCCAATATCCTTGAGGCCAACCAGGAGAAGTGCTGGAGTTTTGATCAGTTCTTTGGTGCTACCATGGACATAATCCAGAGAGTCAAAGTGCACGTCTTCTCTCTTCAGCAAGCTACAGCTCACGTCATCTATATCCACTTTTACAACACGTAAGTAAACAGTTACTCTTTTCAGGCCTGTCACACCTGTTTAAACTGTGCTTTAAAAAAAAATACATTAAATGCCTACACTTGCTTCGTGTAAGTTGGTTGCAAATAGTACTGGTCTTAGACTACCTTTAGAGAGTGTTATTCATCAATGAATGCTATAATGACCATGTATTACATATAGTCAATGATTTAACCCACAGACATGGGTTCATCGCTCCGTAATTTTTAACTTTTTCACCGATCTTCGTCTTGTTGACACCTTTCCAAAAATACGTGGCAGTTTGGGACTTATCAAATATTGATAATTTATCAATTATTCATCCCATTGAAGCTGTTATTGCTCAACTGTAAGGGGAGGTCACATTAAATACTTGCCACTGTAGTCTATAGAAGCTATGTTTTTCTAGTTTTTAATCCCCTGCATACATTCCATGTATTTTTTGAGTGTATTCTAATTATGAAACGCAGAGAAATACAGTCGAATCCGGTTAATGGGAGCAGTCGCTTATTCGGACCGAATCCTAAAGTACCGAAACAAATCCTGTTATATAAGTGTAATTTTATTCGCTTATTTGGACCAAAATTCCGCTTAATCGAACCGAAGAACGTGGCAGCGAATAAGAAATGCGTAATATCCGTGAAGAAAGTCTTCTTCTCTGGCATAACTGCCGAGTTTTGCCCCCGCCCTCTACTGCCACCTACAGGTCTTAAGTGGCAAGTCGCCACTTTGCCACTGCTAAAGCGGATATCAGATCCCACTGGATAAGTTCTTCAAACGTTGACTGGAATTGAGTAATAACTTGTTTTTTACAGTATTATTACTTCGCATGCTGAGTATCTATACATTGTTTCGAAAAACTTGCTTGCAAATTTATTTTTCAATGAACAAAGTTGGTAAGCAACAGTAGTTCCTGTTTGTACGTTCTCTATATGTATAAATCATACAATAAAGGTTTAATAAACATTTAATATGTTACTTAAATTATAGCACGTCCCGTCTTGTATCATAGGGCATGTTCGATTAATCGGACCAGCCGGTTTTTAGGATCAAAACAGTTCCGATGTTCTACAATTACAGACTGTTCTCTAATGGTCAGGACCCCCACAGGATTATTTGGGTGGGGTCTTATTCTCTGCATTGTGGTGACACTGATGTAGTGGTGTGTTATTGAGTGTTATGCTGGAATGAATGGAGCAGACAGCAGTGCTGCTGGAGTTTAAGACTCACTGTGCACTATGGATGTAAAATCAGAGACAGTAGGCCATCCTCTAATCCATTATCTGTACTTATAAGATGCTGCCTATTGGATACTGGTGGCTAGAAATCTTTGGTAAGTGGACAATTGTCTGTGCTGCACCTGTGAGGGTCCTGGCCATTACAGAAGTAAGTAAAGGGAACTAAAAGTACATAGAGAAACAGCAGACCTACAGTTTGTAATTTTAGAACTACAAAGTGCTTCTGTATGGAGAATTGAGCTAACAAAATGGACAACGAGTGTAGAAACAAGAAACAAGGACATGTACCTAATAAAGTGGCAGGTGAGTATATACTGTATATACTGTCCTGTGTTCACTGTGCTGTGTGAAACGCGACTATATGAATGTAGACAAAGCCTTAGAAAGAACTCTTAACCAGCACCATAATCATATATTAAGACTCCGCACTTGTTCACCTCCATGTTCCTTCTGCTGATGTGACTGCTGTTAGGGGGTTGGTAAGTGATCTTCATCTCATTCAGGTCTTGCCAGGTGAAGGAAGAGACTGGTTTGCTGTGATCATCCAGATGTGTGATGTAGCCCTCCGCTGGTGGCTTGGTCACATTGAAGACCAACAGATTCTGAGGCGTCTCGTCGTCTTTGGCGTCCAGAGCAGCTGTAGTCATCGGGGTCAAAATGAACTGGTCTACCTCAAGGATAAACATGGACATGAAGGCAGCATGTGGAGGCTGGTTCTGCATGGCTCCATGAATCAGAACAGGCAGCCAAATACTTTCTACCTGAGCAGAAAACAGGGAACAAAAGAACTAAATTTAGCCAACATAATGAAATAACTACACTATCACAAACAATGTTGCCACTTTTGGACGATAAATCGCAATAGAGAGGCCATTCGGATTCCATTTGAATGTAGCACGTATTTCAATCTCTATATGCACTGTAAAACCAGAATAGAAGTTTACAAAGAAGCCTTTGATTTTACTTCATTAAACAAGATCACCAGAAAAGCAAATAAAAAGTTGTTGGATCACGCAAATGAGGTGCAAACTCAATTATTGTGATTGAGTAGTAAGTGATATTCATGGACAATTCAAATTGGACGAGAGTGCCCCCACATTGTCTGTTCAGTAGGGTGTACGCTCACCCAAGAGTGCCAAAACACACTGAAAGTGATGGAACATGGGCAGGATCAGATTGTCCAGCAGTTCTTGTGGGATCCTCTTCATTTTCATTTTGAAAACTCCTCTCATTTTTGTTTATTTCATACTTACAACGTATACCGACTTACAACATACAATCCAAGCAAGGCCTTGTTCAACAGCAGAACAGTGGCAGCATGGGATGCTGTGGTCAACTGGGGACCAAAGTCCCTCGTAAAACTGATTAAAACTAGATCGACGAGGGTTTAGAAACTCAATGAAGGTATTAACTTTGTAGTGAGTAAATTTGATGAAGCTGTGGATGCAGTATTTACCTCCAGCAGGGCACGAGTGTTTTGGTCCCTAAGCTCCACTTTGACTGGTATGTAGTCGATTTCTGGTGAAGGAGGGCTCAGGTGTTGGTACTTCAGGCCTGCCTTGAGGAACTCATTGCAGCTGGTTTTCAAAAATGGTACTTCCCTTGTGTTAAGGGCACAAGCTTTATTTCCAGGGCAAGAGACGTCCGTGTGTCGACCTTGATGATAAAAAATTATATACTGTACAAAACTGTACACTGTACAGAACACAAAGTGCTAAATGTAAGTGATTTCAAAGCCTAAAACTTTGAAACTCAATGGGATGCACCAAAGGCTGCATATTTATTCCTAATACCTAAACCAGATGCTTCTAGATCAGGCAAATGACTTAATAGAGAAGTATCTATCCATATGTGCAATGTGAAATGCTTAAGCCTGGTTAGAGATCGTGTGCCTTGGTCGAAGGTTGTGGATTTGAATCTGGAGGGAATCCTGGAATTCACTGGATGCAGGTGAACATTCACCCTGGATGGTTCTCCCAGTCCATTGTATGTTATCAAAGGATATGTGAAACAATGTATAATAATCTTTTAATTCTCATGAAACTATGAAAAATGACTAGGAACATAACTAGGAACTAGGAACAAAGTGACCTTTCCCACATAAAAATGACACAATATAATCCATTATCCTTTTACTTAGCCAAAAACCTGTCCACAACAACCTTAGGCATGTTATTGCCTATGCCGGTCTGTGCTCTTACAGAAAGGTGATAGGCCACAGATTAAGCTCATAACCACAGTGAGATATTGATTTTAATTAGCAATATATTTATAATTATAATAAATCTAAATAGATTTAATATAATTAAATATACGTTCAAGATAAATGTATCCCTATCAATAACTTAAGAACGGAATCTAAAATGTTTGAAGTTAAATAATACAACAATATAGTAATGCAACTCTACCTTTCCTCTGCCCTGGAGATGAGACCCGGTCTCTCTGTGCGGGAGCCTCTGTAACAACCTGGCCATGCATGGGGATTCTTATTTCAGAGCTGAGGAGGCGAATTGTACAGACCACATCAGGCTGAGACCTGAAGGACAACACACTTTTGTCAATCAGGTTTGAGAGGCCATAAAACTCCGGGACCACCAAGGGAACCTTGCCAAACTCTACTAAGCTCTTCTGAGATCCCATCACCTGGACCTTGAGAAGGAACGTCTCAGTGAACGTCTCTGAATCTGTGAATCTGAAACAAAAGGATCATTCTAAACAAGATGAGGTAATTAGCACTCTCACTAAACGCCCTGAATTCAATTCAACACCTGATCCAGCGCGTACATACAGTAGACTGTGGTAGCCTAGCAGGTTAAGGTACTGGAGTCTGGACCAAAAGGTCCAGGATTCAAATCCCACCTCTGCCAAGCTGCCACAGTTGGGTCCTTAAGCAAGACCCTTAACCCACCATTGCTTAAATTGTAAGACTGTATAAGTTGTAAGTCGCTCTGGATAAGGGCGTCTGCTAAATGCTGTAAATGTAAATAAAAATGTAAATAGACTGATGTAATCCAGAACAGAGAAAACACGAGTGTTTGCAGAAATATTAACCATTATTATGCAGTGATGTTCCTGTGCGTACCTGTAGACTCTCAGCATGACTGTGTCCTCCTCCAGTAAGGGGCTGCCATTATGGACATATCTCACCTCGTCAGAGAGGAAGTGGCAGTCAAACACCTAAGAAAAAACACAAACGATAGTCAGAAATGATTAAGTTCTCATGCAGTCCTCCACTGGGCATCACTTATTGGAACCCTTAGCTCATATACTTCTTCCTCTTCCGTTTTATAACTCTATGGTCTGCATTTTTTTGTAAAATTAAGCTTTGACAACTAGCTCCTGTGGCCTGGGGGTAAAACAAGCTGCTGGAAACAGCAGTTACTGAGAACTTGGGCTTGATTCCCGTGCTGTGCTTGCATCATGAAGTCTGGCAGTTGGCTGAATGGTGCAGCTCAGCCTGGATCCATTGAACTCTGGGACCCTGACCAGGATGAGCAGAGTAAACAACAGGATTTGCCTGTAAGTTTGGCCGCTAGCTATTCTTATGACTGTGTTTTATCATTTTTGCTACATTGTGTCTATTGTATTAGACCTTACAGCACAGATGTGTGCATGCCCCATTAGGTAGAACTGCTCATCAGCACTAATTATCTGATCAGCCAATCACACGGCAGAAAATGGAGGCATGTAGGCATGCAGACATGGTCAAGACAACCCGCTGAAGTTCAAACTGAGCATCAGAACAGGGAAGAAAGACGATTAAAGGGAATTTAAACATGGCCTGGCTGTTGGTGCTGGGCGAGTTGCTCTGAGGGTCTGGGTATTTTAGAAACTGCTGATCTACTTGGAATTTTATGAACATCCATCTCTAGAGCTTACAGAATATGGTGGAAAAAATTATACATTTTCACTTTTTACATTTCATTACATTTCCAGCAGCATTTAGCAGACGCTCCTATCCAGAGCGACTTACAATGAATACAGTCTTACATTTTTAAGCAATTGTGGGTTAAGGGTCTTGCTCAAGGACCCA
>JAUZST010006582.1:0-14744 GCA_034779995.1 Parotocinclus haroldoi
GGCGATGGCGGGGGTCAGCAGTACTCAGGTCGGCTGTGATTTTCACTTGGTTTTAAGGGACCAAGAAAATACCCCCCCCCCCCCCCAAAAAAAAAAGAAAAAAAAAATATATATATATATATATATATACTTTCATGTTCTTAGCTTACAACAGTAGAAATAAAGACAGGCAGTGTTCTTCTATTGACCAATTTTGGTAAGCCAGTATCCTTAATGGCAAGTGGTGGTTTCTTCTGCTGCTGTAGCATATCTGCTTCAAGGTTTGAAGTGTTGCAATTTTAGAGATGCATATCTGCAGACCTTAGTTGTAACAAGGGGTTCTTTGAGTTGCTGCTGTTGTCTTTCTAGCTCTGCAGATCCAGTAGCTGAGCAGTTCCTGAACTACTCAGACCAGCCTGTCTAGCACCGATGTGAATGCCACATCTAAAATCTCCTTTCTTTCCCATTCTTATAGTCGGTATGAAATTTAGCAAGTCATCTTGACCATGTCTAAATGTATTGAGTTTCTGCCATGTGAACTGTCTTGCTCATGAATGGCAGGTGTGTGTGTGTGTGTGTGTGTGTGTGCGCAAAGGTAGGCTTTCTCTATTATGATGTAATAAAAGATGCTTTATAAGAGATGTTGGAAATGTTGGTGCCACTGAAATGGTAAATTGGATATACCAGTATAGGGCAGCATGGCGGCTCGGTGGGTAGCACCGCTGCCATACAGCAAAAAGGGTCCGGGTTCAATCATAGGGTGGAGAGGCCTGGGTCCTTTCTCTGTGGAGTCTACATGTCCTCCCCGTGTCTGTGTGGGTTTACTCCGGGTACTCCGGTTTCCTCCCACAGTCCAAAGGCCTGAGTGTTAGGTCATTCAGTCACTCTAAATTGGCATCGATACGAGGGTGTAATGGCCTCTCCACCTAGCCAGCGGACAGACTGCGGTCTGACAGACTGGCCAGTCAAGGTGATCAAGGTGATACCAGTATAAATAGGGAAGCCGTTTTTCTGTCAATGCCACTTTTTATTGAATTGTACATTTCTTAACTTGTGACCGAACAAACACCCCTAAAGCACAAAGATTTTTTGTCCTCAAGAAATCCAGAGCTTTCAAGCTCACACTGGACCACAAGTTTCATTCTCTGTTTCTCCTTACTGAACATCTCACCTCAACACCTTTGTCACTTGTTGGGCGCGATGCAAATTTGATCCTGTGTAATCAAAAATGTGTAGGGAGACCACTTTCCTTTTCATCTGAAGAATAGGACATGAACTTAAATCAAATTAAATATTTGGTTCATTCGCCCTACAAGCCTGGAGCCATCCGAGCACATGGCTGATCACTGCTGTGTGGGGAATTTCCCATCAACCTGGCACCTGAGGAGGTCTGGGAGACCTCAAGCTTCCTGTATCTTCAGCCAGCAGGGCCAAAACCCAGAGAGAAGTAGAGAAAAATCCAACCAGATGTGAGAAACAGAGACAGAGAGAGCCTTTTACACAGCCTGGCTTCAACCTCGAGTCGGGAAGTGGCTTTGGGCTGGAAGCTGGAATCCATATTTTGCTGTTTTTCAGAAAACTTTATTTCTAGTTTGCAAGACAAAGTGGTGACATGAGGTAGCCAGAGGCTTGTAAGTTCAGAGAACTGGAGCTGTAACTGATTTCCAAACCAGAAGTGATTTAGTTTACACCTGTGATCAACAGAAGCCAGCGTAGAAGAACATGAGAAAATCCTAGGTACACACACTGATAGATTTATAAGCAGAGTGATTGATGAGAACCAGTTTTACGATAAACAGAGAACTTTTTTTTTTGGAAAGGACATGATCCTTTACCCAGTGGCATTGCGGCAGCCAATTTACAAGGAGCATAAAATCTTTGGCCCCAAAAGTGGAAATTTGGGAATTAAATGGCTCTGCGCCAGGAGCACAGCTGGTAATAGTACGAGGATGGGAAAAAGTGCTGACTCCGCAGAGTGAGCACATTTCAGGGATTCTTTGCATCCCGAGTTTATATTCCAGGGTCTATATTACTACGGCCGTTCAATATATGATGTCACAGTATGGTTTTGACCTTTTTTCTCAACTACATGTGGCTTGTACTTGTGTAAGCCAAACTACCTTGTTGTACTTGTCCACATGCATGCGTATAACATTTGGTAACGACTGTGGATTGAGAAACCGGCTGTGACTGGTACCTTAGAGAGAGAAAGCATGAGTGAGAGAAAGTGAGCAAGTAAGTGAGTAAGTAAGTGAGTCAGTGCATGAGTCAGTGTTTGCAGGATACCTCGGCCATGCATTCGTTTGACACGCATCCATCATCCATGTCCTCTTGTACTCTGCTGCCTCCTCGTGGACAAAAATACCACTCTTTACCCTACAGCACGGTTTTTCTGCATCCTAGCATAGGATTCTGAACGAGTATATATTTTGGAGTGTTTACTAGTGTTGTATGGACGAAAATTAATATTGTAGCAAATGTTTCACCTATTAGTAGAAGACCCATATTTAAGCCCAACATTCATGCTCCCTCTCGGGACGAAGGTTAAAACGAAATGGTATAATCTGAGAAAATAATTCTAGTCGCTAGTCCGTGCTGTGCTAGAGAGAAGGCTATTTCGTTCATTTATAATAGAGATCTTAATTTCATATTTATTTATTTGACCTATTAAACTCTTCTGTAATACCGAAGAGGTGTATATATATATATATATATATATATATATATATATATATATATATAGAGTAAGTCAATGTAACAATGCCATCTCTAGGCACAAAACAGTAATACAGCAATAGTAATAAATATTAACTACATCATTTTGGAGGTAAGGAAAAAAAATAATATCCGAATACCACAATTAAAAACCAAATATCTCGATACTCAATAAACAAATATCCCATATATTGATATCCAGCCCTAATGGTAAGTGTAATTTAAAATGAACCTTCTCATGTGTGGAGTTTCCATTTTGTCCAGCATATGTATAATATATATGGTCATACTGTACATGAGATTTGCGTTTAGTCTCTGTAAGACCTGTGCTCAAGTGAATTATTTACAAGCACAGGAGAATGCTTCAGGAGCAGGTGGTGTGTGGGATGAAATGGGTTACACACAAAAATGCTCTGATCAAGTGGAAAATCATAGTATTCTATTCTATTTGTTGTCTTTCAGCTATAGCCCACCAGATATTTTATCTAATATTCGTATGTTTTTAAAGTCATAAAATGTATAGTCGTGTTGCTCGGCATATAAGCTCATGTGCTCTGCTCCCTGTTCTGCCTGACAACCGAGCTTTGATTGGTCAGTCTGATTTAACAGAAATTAGAATAGGCTTATATTAAAAATGTACGCAACATTGCAGTCGGTCAGTTTCGGGAGGACAGCACTTAAAAAAATAAAATTATGTTTGAGTGCAGAAAGCAGAATGGTCTGGCAATGTTGAGTTATTAAGATTTCTTATAATAAGACAAATGGTCTACAGTGAAAAAATGGTAATTAATATGACAGTATGGACAGCGTTAAGGAATATAATTTGAGCTACTGTCATTAGTAAAAATCTGCATATTAATCTTATTCTAATCAATGTCATAACACCTTATTGGTGGAACATGTTAAAATTGAGCTCACTGATTGATTCATTGTTTTGCTGAGTTAAATTTGAATTGATTCTTGTACAAGATTCAAGCTTTTAAATAAAAGGGGGTTTTAAGTATTTTAAGTCGGGTTGTTTAGCCTTATATTCTTTTTTTTTTTTACATCCCAAGCATTGTATTGTTAAACTAAGTGAACTTGCGATAAAGATATTCTTTAATAGTGGTCCCTATAATTAGACACTTTGAAGATGAGTAAACAAGACATCTGTATAAAACTTATATTTCTAAAAACAACCATATTAGTTTAATGTAAATAAATCTAGCCAAGGTTCATCCTCCAACTGAAAGTAAAACTAAATCTATTGCTTATCCTGGTATCCATTGTGGTATTTCCCTTTAAGCTCTAAGGTTCAGTTAATTTGATCATGAGTTGACTCAAGTGGCTGGTGCTGTTCACTCACAGGTCCAGAGATCCTTGGTTTAATTCCTTGGTTCTAAATGGTTTAAGGGCTACCAGTAATTAATTATTGAATTAATTAATTAATTAATTAATTATCATCACCCACAATCACAATGTTTAACATCCTCTATGAGGTGTGTGTCTTTGTATTTAAGCCAGGACTGTGGTAGCCTTGCGGTTAAGGTACTAGACTATGGACGACAACGTCTGTGTTCAAATCCCACCTCGACCAAATTGCCACTGTTGGGTCTTTGGGTAAGACTCCTAACCCACAGATGATTGGGATGTAATTTTATATCAGTTTTAAGTCACATTGGGTCCCCAGTAAGAAATCACTTTTGTTATACTTTTTAAGAATTAAGACTTGCCAGACTAACCCTATATATACTGTATATACATACAGTCGAATCCGGTTAATTAAACGAACATGCCCTATATTACAAGACGGGACGTGCTATAATTTATGTAATATTAACTGTTTATTAAACCTTTATTGTGAGATTTACACGTACAGAGAACGTACAAACAAGATCAACTGTTGTGGTGGGCGTGATCACCTCCTGCTGGTTTTGCTCTTGTCAACACAACTTTTTCGGATTTTCTGACCTTTGATAAAATCATAAATTCTCCCGGGGATCCCAAAAATCCTCCCATTTCTCGCTGATCCACTATGTATCCGCTCTAAGTGGCGACTTGTGGCTTCTTTTTCTTATTCGCTCTCATGTTCTTTGGTCCGATTAAGCCGAATTTTGGACCAAATAAGCGGAATAACATTACACGTATATAATAGGATTTGTTTCGGTACTTTAGGATTTGGTCTGAATAAGCGGCTGGTCCCATTAATGGGATTCGACTGTATATTAAACAAGTGTAGCTCTCTGAGATCAAACAATACTTCAAGACATAGCACACTTCATGGAAGACATGCATAGCAGTAAGCAGGTAATTATTTAAAAAATAATACAATTTGATTTTCTTGATTTTTTGAGATTCTGTATTTCACAGTTTGAAGTGTACCTACAACAATTCAGACCTCACTAGGTGGGCAGTGAGTAGCAAAGTAGCAAAATCGGCATTGTATCAAATATTTATTTTCCCCACTCTGTGTGTGTGTGTGTGTGTGTGTGTGTGTCACATGCCCCAGCAGCAGGGTAAACGTTGATCACCAGAAATAAAGTGCAAGTCAAACCGGAATCTGCCCCTAACAATCATTAGTCACCCCAGATCTTTTGTTCTTACACCAAAATCCCTTTATGAGGAATCCTGTTACCATCTTTCCCTAAATTCCTCACACTACCACGTACCATACCTCGTGCCAGAGCACTACCAATACCGGACCTCATGCCAGAGTGCTACAATGCATTAATGTCTGGCGAGGGTGCAATGGGAGATGCCGGTCTAAAATGGCATTCTGCTTCCAGTCAGCAGAAATAAGTCTAAATAATCTTCTTAATTGGCATGCCAGGGTTTACCGTCCCAATCCCTCTAGTTCCGGGTCACGGTACAGCGTTCTCACTAATAAACTCACTGGTGATGCCTTTATCTATTAAATGTAAATACATCTATACTGCTCACAAAATTATAGGATACATCAAAATAAAATATCCCATAGTTAAGTATCCCCTAATGTTTGCTAGCAGCGTAGTTTCAACTTTCCAGATACACGATGCATGAAAAGACCAAGTGTAAAAGTGTCACAAACTAACTCTAAAATTAACACAGAAACAGCGCTGCAATTTCATGCATGCCAGTTTTGAATAAATATCTGGCTAATCCAGCTGCAGGTGTAGTGCAGCTGTAGATTTTAGAATAAACCTATGTACCTTATCTATCATACGACGGGCCTCCTCTTCCTCAGGGTTGTGGTTCTCCAGCTCAATGGTGTAGGTGCCTTTGTCACTGTGGTCATCGTCTTGCTTGTGAGTCTCATCTCCAGGGCTCACTTTGTCATCTGACCTCTTTTTCTGCAGCAACCGTGCAGCTGTAGGGGCGACTGCTGCCAGTGCTGAGCCTATGCTCTTAGGATGTGAGGGTGGCGCCGGACACAGCCCTTCTCCTGCCGTACCTCCCATCAACGGCGCAGTCTGGGAGAAAGAGTAAGAGCGCCGCTTGCGTGGGTTCTCTTCATCAAAGAACTCGATAGTGAAGGCAGTGCGGCTGGTGCCTGACGTGCCCTCCGCACCAGTTGCCTTGGCACGTGCCAGGCCAGCTGATTTCAAGCGCTCCTCCAGTGCTGCATGTCGCCTGCTACCAAAGCGCAGGGCCAGTCCGTTCTCTGAGTCACTTTGGGTGCCGTCTTCATGCTTGCTTCCTGTATAAGTGAATAGGGGCTGGCTGAATTACCATGATCACTTGAAAAATGGCTTAGCAGTTGCTAGCAGTTGGTAGACAACGACACTTGGAACATCAGCAGTAAACAACATCACAGAGGCATATTGTTGCCATGCGGTATGAAAGATAAACCCTTTGTCGTGTAGTTATTATGAGAAAGTATGTTGTTAAAACTACATTATTATGCTGTAATTATGAGAAAATATCTAACAGATGGAGATAATCACATTGGAGCTTGGGGTAGTTTTTGCAATGCGCAGTTGATTGATTTTAATGTCATTAAGCAGCATTTTCATGAGTGTGATGGAACCCTATATAGGCTTCTTAAAGCTCATCTTTTCTACACTTTATAAAAATCGGTTAGGCCTCTAGACACTGTATTATTTCAGACTGAGCATCTTGTATAGCACGGTAAATACGACACCTATGTGTATTTACGATCAGGTTTATTAAAAGTTTTAGATCCAGAGGAAGCCAGGCACAGACACAGCAATCATCTTCGTGGTACAGGAACACCAGTCTTGATTCAACAACAACAAACTGATTAGTGCTCAGTTGGTAAGCCAATCATAATACATTACACAACTCTCAGGCAAACAGAAGCTGAATCTGCTAATGTGAATTCCTGTAAGTTAGTTAGATACTTTATTGTAATATAGTATAATAAGAAAATATCATAGTATGACATAATGTTGCTGTTTAAATGGTATACAGGTTTTGTTATAACAAAATACTTTCTCATAATTGTCATTGTCATTATTACAATTTTATGTATAGCATACGGGTTAATTTTAGTTTTAAAACCCTTAAACCAGACGTTCCCAACCTTTTACAAGCTGGTTTAGTGCAGCTGGGGCCACCTCTGCTATTGGCGCCACTCACTTAAACACCAACAACCCAACCAAATACAGCACCTTTCATAGATAGATAGATAGCCCTAGTATAGGCTATTATTATTATTATTATTATTATTATTATTATTAATATCCCCATGATCATCACCATCAGTAGTGGTACGTAGGCCTGTTGTCCATTACTAGGCTATTGTTATAATTGGCAGTAGCACTATACTTCTAATGTGAGCTTGTAGGAATTATTATTATTACTATAATAATACTAATTACTATTATACTACAGTATCATATTAGTATTATTATACTAATACTTTATTATTTTGTTAATACTAGGCCTGATGGTAGACATATCATCTGCATTTTTTACAGAAGCTTTCACCATTTTTGTTTGGTTGTGAAATCATTTTGATGTGTTGTGTTTTCAATCATGTTTATGATTTAACAATGTGCGTGCATGTGTGTGTGTGTCACGAATTTCCCCAAGAATGCAGCAGAGCCACACACAAGCGTCAGTCCAAACAAGGTTTTACTAAAAACGGTAAAAAAAGTCCAAAGGTCATATATATATATATATATATATATACTACACTACTCATGGTACTAGGTAAGATGAGGCAAGAATCAGTTTCGAGGTCGGAAAAACCTTGGTGAGGTGCAGTTTATAGATTGTGAAAACAGACTAGAACTAGAGTGAATGGCGCTACCATGTGTGCTTGGGCGTTTATATAGTAGTGCTGAAGTCACAAGTCTGTTTTACTTTGCAGAGTTTGAACCGCTTGCATTGCGACATAGGGGGGAATTTGCAGCATCTCCTTTGCACTAATAGCCAGTGAGTCCGTGATTTTTCGTGAGTGCTACCCCCTTCCCATTCTGTGATCAACCCTGCCCCCAATCCTCCACCCACGCCATTGAGAACCACTGCCTTAAACCCTTAGCTTCAGCTGTTAAAAAAACAGTGACCTGAATGGAATCCATTAAATTAGATCTGACAGTTCTAATTCCAGGCCAAATCAGTATGCATTAACATACAATAGGGAGATACTACGTAGACACCTGTAGCCTTTACTTGTCTTATACCAGGGAAAGGATTTAAACTTAATATGAGATTAAATTTAAACTAGCTGTTCTTTATTTTATATTACAACATTTAGTTCTGGAAGAAACACACTGTGAGACAGCAAAAGACATATTATTCACTTTCAAGCAGGAGAGGAAGAGCAGACATGGTGTTCTGGGCAATAGCCCTGCTAAATCTAAATATACTGTACAGATACTGTATCAGGTCTGGGAATTAAAGAGCAGCAGCCAGTCATTCACTTGAAAGCTCATTATTTTGCCAGTGTGTGCTTGCTTTTTTGACCTTTTGTGCAAGTTGTTTGTGTTTTTTGAATGATGTTTGTGTGTGTATGTGCGTGTCCTATTGCAAGTAGTACCCCTTTGTTTGTCCCCCAATACCTGTATATTCTCTTTAACCTATATAAACTATACTATATAAACTGGTTCATATTCACTCATTAAGTCCTTGTTTAATCTGAATGATCTTCCATATTAGCTTCCATCAAACAAAATTATAAGCCATTTCAATCTCTCCTTGATTACTTGTGTTTTCAGTGGTATCTCAGATTCATTTATATATAACAATTTTCTGTGAAAATACCTTTTATATTTAGATTACATTTGTCACATAATTTAATGTGAATGTTAAATGGAGCATGACCATATTTCAGTGTGATGCCTAAGTGGATAAGGTACTGGACTGTGGGTCTGATGGTCTCGGGCTTAAATCCAATCTCTGCCAAGCTACCACAGTTAGTTCCTTGACTAGTAGGGTCACACAACTGTATGAACTATAATTTGCTCTGGATAAAGGTGTCTGCTAAATGATTAAATGTGACTGTATATCATCCACAAAGCGCCCCACTTGGGAGTTATTACAGACAGCACAATTTGTTATGGACCAAATCAGGATTCTAGTTTTGATGTAAGTTAGAGAATATGAAAAACAAGATGAAGAAGGAGAAGGAGAACGGCTATTCATTAACTCAGGCGGTTTGAGTGGTAGAGCTGAAGGGGCAAGGAGAGACACCGCACTAAACTAAACACTACTGTCTCATGCAGCATCCTGCAAACAAAGCTCTTCTGTCCTCCATATAGCAAGCCTTTTGATTGACCAGAGCCTTATGAGTCATTCACTCAGGCTAGTATTATCATACACAAACAAACCTGGTAGTGCTCAATAATGGCAATTAAACTGTTATGCTTATAGGACTGAAGCACAAAGGGGTATGCAATCATTAGCAGAGGAGGTGTTGGAATGATTCGTTTTCTTTAGCTATATGTATAGGGGTCCTTTACCTACAGTACTATGCAAAAGTCTTAGGCCACCATTAGTTTGGACATATTATTGTTTTAGCAGTTGTATAACAACCAACAACAAATAAGTACCAACAAATAATAAGTATATCTCTCTATTAGAATAAAACCAGAAAATAAAGGAAACTTGAATGCAGTATTAAGGTGAAAGAAATAAATAGGTGTGATCTCCCCTTACATTTGAGCAATAGCAGTATCTGGCAGCTTCATCGGGATGCCAAGTTTACCCTTCTACAGTCTGAAGAAGCTTGACCAGGAATGGTTCTGGAAAGGTAGCGGCCATTAAACCACATTTTCGAAGGGGAACAGGCTGAAAAGGCTAAGATATGCTAAAGCTCACAAGGTTCAGTCATCAAAAGTATACCGTCATATATAGTGCTCACAAAAACTACTTCAAAATTACATATTGCATAATTAAATATCCCCCAATTTTTGTGACCAGTGTATGACTAATACTATAGAGTACCAGTACTCATACTATTTTAGTGATGGTCTAAGACTTTTGCACAATATTGTATATTACAGCAACTCACCTACATTTTTATTTCTTTAATACACATCAATACATCACAAGTTGTATTGTATAGCCACAAATTCACTTCCCATTTCAGAAAATGCATTTCGCTGTGCTTTTATAAACACTATAGAAATATTCTTATTACAGTACATTAATCTTATGCACAGCACATGTTATCCATCCTCTCTGTTTGAGCACCGACCTGAAATAACGAACATCAACTCTGCAGTATTCTTCAATTCCAGCAAGGCATAGGCATCCTAGTCCTCACACACAAGTATACATACAGGCACTCATGCAACCATAACATACAAACCTTAACCTTAACTTTAAAAGCTTAAAATGAACATGTTTTATATAAACATGCATCTTACTGAACTGATATGAGTCTACCTCAGAGAAGTGAAGCCACACCTTGCTGTGGATTGCCTGCAAAGGCAGACTGCAATTCACAATCACCAGCTGCATGCGCAAGGTTTATGCTACTCTCACATCTGTGGTGTCAGCGCTTCACTACATGCAAAACAGACCTAGGTAATTACAAAATGCACTGTTCTGGAAGGATCACTGCAGCTCGGCATTTGAGCAGGAAAAAAATGACAACTGAACAAACCTACCAGGCAGAGGCATGAAGAAAATCTACTAATCATTCCTTCTGAACCATTTCTTCCCCTGTTCTCATGTATAAACTCGGATCCAAAAACGAAATGCTGTACAGGCTGACCACCAATAGCTTGACTGATGCAATGCAGCTGCTGGAACGCGAGTGCAATATCACTTGCTATACTGTAGTGTGAAAAAAAGAAAGTGCAAACCCAAGGCGCAGTGCTAAGCTCTGGGTGTTAGGAGCGGATCATTGGAAAAAATAGCACATAATTGCTAATTGGGAAAGAATGGATGAGAATATCGCATGTTCTGTTGGTAGTGTTTCAAGTTTAGCATATTGTACTGGTGATAACAAATACTGCATCATTCCCTGTGAGGAAATAACAAACATGATACGTAAATATGTGAACATCAAAACATGAAGTCCTACATGTATATAAAACCGAAGCCAATTAAACAAATGAGAGCAAAGTTCAGCAAAATGTGAACCTTCAGAATTATACTGTGATGGTGAAAACAGAGTCAGCTGTTTTCAAACTAGGAGATGATCAGATGTGAATGCATCCTGCTGTATTTAAAGAACAGGCATCTAACCAAGGGCTTCATAACGTGTTTGTGAATGTCTATCATGACGCAAATGAAGGACATTTCTGAGGGCCATTTTTCTCAAAAGAATCGTTGCTGATGCTCCCTTCAAGAGTGTTTGGACTCCACTAATTAGACAGACTGTAAACAAATTGAGATAATTGAAAGCCTCGGTCAACCAACAAAGATCACTCAAAGTGCAAGGCATGTAATACTCCACAAGGTCACAAGGGAACTCAGGATAATGTAAGTAAACTGTCTCTCTCATATTGGTAACATTCATAAGTCCATCGTCAGGCCAACAATGCACAACAACTGTGTGGATTCCAAGGAAAAAGCCACTGATCTCTAAACAGAACACTCTTACCCATCAATCGGCATGTGGATAATCAATAAGGCTACTGTAATAACATTTTGTGGACAGATGAGTCCAACATACAATATAACATGTTGGTTTAAATATGGACTGGTATATCTAGAGAAAGAAGCACACTACATTCCAGCATAAGAACCTTATTCCATCTATGACACAGGGTCTTGGTACCATGTTTTGGGCATCACTGCTGGAATAATGAATACTGAATTATACCAGCATATTCTACATTAAAATGTCAGTACACCTGCCCTTGAACATAACAGGAGAATGTGGATCATGTACCCTAAGCACACAAATCATGCTACCAAAATGGTTACAAAGTCCATCCATCCAGTACCTTCTGCTCAATCCATGTGGAGTCATGGAGCCAGTCAGTGCCCACCCGTCAAATCTGGGCGCAAGTGCAGAAACAGCCCTAGATGGGGCGCCAAGCCATCGAGGGGCACACACACACACAAACACACAGTCACACACTAGGGGTCACTTTGGAGGCACCAATTAACCTAACATGCAAGTCTTTGGAAACTGGAGTAAACCCATGCTGAGACGGTGAGGACATGCAGACTCCAATCGGCCACTCCACCCTGGGACTGAACCCAGGACCTTCTTGCTGTGAGGCTGCGGTGCTACCCACCGAGCCACCGTGCTGCCCTGGTTACAAAGTCCTGTGTTGAATCCAACAGAAATATTGTGAAAGCAGTTCATGTGAATACCTGGAGCTCTTCTGTATAGACGAATGGGATACAATTCCTCCTAGAAGATGTGCAGGATCTAACCCTAAGCCTAGACTTTAAAGAGCATCTGCATGGAACGAGAGCTACTCTGAGACTGACACATGCTCCTGTTTTTTTTTTTGTTGGAAAGCGCATAAGTTGTGTGTCCTGACATGTAGAAGTTCAAGCACATGAGCTGAGTGTTAAACAAAAGATGAATGCCAGGGTGGTTATTTTCAACAAAATGCACTAAGAACCGAAATGTGACAAGAACAAGGTATGACCATATAAAAATGTTTAAAGGGTTCACAAACTTTCTGTTTGGTTTGCCTCAAATTACCCCTGCCCATTTCCCAATTCTCTATCACATGAATGACTGTTGCACCGAGAGAGGGGAGCCATGAGCCATTAAGAGTTTCCATACATCACATGGCAACATATAATGTAACACACTAGGCTCTCAAAATCCATCCACCATTCTTGCCAGCAACACTATCAGTCAGTAGGAGGCGCTGTTGCAGGATAAAGTAATGATCTGTCTCCCTACGGCATGGGCAGTTGCATCTGTGCTGCGCCCTGCTAAGCTGACTCAACCCACAAGATTCAAACTTGGGTTTACTATATTAGACCAGAACACAATCTTTGGATTTTAAAATAGAATTAACTTGTGAATGGATCCACTTTTAGTGAATTGGTTAAATAGATCACAAGGTTATTAGAACAGGTTTAGCTAGCACAATAAGGCCATTATTAGTCAACATATAAGCAGAAGAACTGGAGGCGCTCACCTTTTAGCCTCTTGAGATGGACAGGCACGTCACTCTTAATACTCTTGCTGTCTTCTTCTGTGGATTCACGCCTCACCATGGACGGATTGTTATGGGCAAGCCAGTCTGCAACCTTGCTCTCTGAGGCTATGATGGCTGCCTGCAGGCTGCTAAGCTCTTTACTCCCTGATTGTGATTTTTTGGACCTCGGACGGGAAACGTGATCCTTAATGGTCACCTTCCCCGGAGATGTATTATCAAACTCGATGGTAAACGAAGTGTTCGCCTGTGCAGCTTTTGCTGCAGCACCGCCCTCTATGTCCTTAGTTGGGACCTCATGGATGCTGTCTTCTGCTGCCATCTGACCGTCTTTACTTGGAATCTCAAAGTAGCTAGGCTCTGCCCCTACAGCTCCCAGGACATTGTCTTTAGATTTCTCTGCCCGCTTGACCTCCTTGGTGTCTGTGGGGCCACAGAGAGAAGGACACTGAAGATTATCAAATCTGGGGACAGGGGTCATGAGCTTATCAACAAAGCCAGTTCTGAGCAATGGATCATTAATCTGGATAAGTGGCAGTAAACAATAGTGCGCTGTCATGATTTGATTTGGTACATCTGACAGGAATAAGCTATGCTGCTAATGACAATCTGTTAAAGGACATCATTACACAAAGCAACCGCTTTTTCAAATGTTTTTTTTTTTCTGAAAAAAAGATAATTATAGACATGAAGATAAACATAAAAAAAGAATTTAAGATTTGCTGTAGGAATTTGAAAAAAACATTATGAGAAATGTATCCAGTTTAATCACATTATTTTATCTTAAACCAAGTCTATATTAGTTTAGCTTTTGAGAAGTCTAGGTCCCTGACCAGATCATTAACTCTGGCTGTTTTGTTAGATGTGAAAAACCAAACATAAAGAATTCAACATCTGGATTAGGATCATTTTCCATCTGGTTCATGCATTGTGGCATGTTCATCTTCATCTAGAATCGATATCTCTGGTTGTTTGTTGTTGTTAAACTCTCCTCATGAGGCACTGGACTGATGGATGAAGACAGATTGGAGCATTCAATAGATTTCTTATTTTTAGTAGCATGTCAGTCACATGCTCCTACTGTTCTCACCACATCACTGAGACTACAATTGGCAGTGACTTCTGAGTAGCTCTGAGCCAAACTCTTTGGTTAACTGCACAGTTCCCAACAAATGTAAGGATGTTAGGTTAGGTTCCAGCTCAGAACTCAAGCACAGACATTCTTAATAAATGCACTAACGGCAGGTTAATGAGCATTTGAATCACAGATGTATGCCAATTTATCACAGCTTCTGTGACACTGCTGAGACCCTGCTGTTCTATAGTATCTTTCTGAAGACAGTCGACATTATTGTTAAATATATCCACCATGCTACCGCCTGAATAATGTGTATCAACACGCATCTAAACATCACCTGTAAATGCCAACACGCAAACTGACATGCCTAAGGCTAACCAAAACAGCTTTTTTATATATATATATAAAACCACTTTAGAATTTCATTTTCAACTACTGTTTTATAGATACAACCTATTTTTGTGATT